>JAUMJL010001809.1:0-104389 GCA_033558185.1 Dromococcyx pavoninus
CAAGAATGGATTGAGGAACCCAAAAAGGATTGAGGGACCCAAAAATGGATTGAGGAACCCAAAAATGGGCTGAGAGACCAAAAAATGATTGAGGAACCCAAAAATGGATTGAAGGAAAAAAAAATGGATTGAGGAACTCAAAAATGTATTGAGGAATCGAAGAATGGATTGAGGAAACCAAAAATAACCCGAGAGAACAAAAAATCGATTCAGGAACCCAAAAATGGACTGAGGGAATCAAAAATGGATTGAGGAACGCCAAAATAAATTGAGGAACCCAAAAATGTTCTGAGAAACACAATAATGGGCTGAGGGAACCAAAAATGGGCTGAGGGAACCAAAAATGGATTGAGGAACCCAAAACCAGATTGATGAACCTAAAAATGGAAAGAGGAACCCAAGAATGGATTGAGGAACCCCAAAAAGGATTGAGGAACCCAAAAATGGATTGAGAGACCCAATAAAGGAAAGAGGAACTAAAAAATGGACTCAGCTACCCAAAAATGGATTGAGGGTCCAAAAATTGGATTGAGGAACCAAAAAATGAATTGAGCAACACAAAAATGAGCTGAGGAAACCAAAAATGAGCGACCCCAAAATGGTCTGAGGGAACCAAAATGGATTGAGGAACACAAAAATGGGCTGAGGGACACCAAAATTGACTGAGGAACCCCCAAAAAAATACAGGGACCCAAAAATGAGCTGAGGTATCAAGAAATGGATTGAGGGACAAAAAAAACGGATTAAGCAACCCAGAAATGGGGTGGAGAAACCCAGAAATGGATTGAGAAACTCAAAAATTGACTGAAGAATCAAAAAATGGATTGAGGAACTTAAAAATGGGTTGAGAATACCAAAAATGCTCTAAAGAAGCAAAAAATGGATTGAGGAACTCACAATGGATTGAGGAATCAAAAATGGATTGAGGAACTTAAAAATTGGATTGAGGAACCCAAAAATGTTCTGAGGAAACCAAACGTGGTCTGAGGAACCCAAAAATGGGCTGAGGGACCCAAAAATGGGCTGAGGGAACCAAAAATGGATTGAGGAAATCCAAAATAGATTGAGGAACCCAAAGATGTTCTGAGGAACCCAGAAATATTCTGAGAAACACAAAAATGGCCTGAGGGAACCAAAAATGGGCTGAAGGAACCAAAAATGGATTGAGGAACACAAAAATGGATTGAGGAAATCAGAAATGTATTGAAGGACGCAAAAATGATATGAGGAACACAAAAATTGAACTCAGGAACAAAAAAAGAAAAGAGGAACCAAAAATGGACTCAGGACCCAAAAATGGGCTGAGGAACCTAAAAAAAGGGATAGGGACCCACAAATGGGTTGGGGACCAAAAAACGGATTGAGGGTCTAAAAAATGGATTGAGGAATCAAAAAATGGATTGAGGAACTATAAAATGGACGGAGGAACCGAAAAAAAGGGTTGAGGACCTAAAAATGGATTGAGGGTCCATAAAATGGGTTGCGGGTCCAAAAAATGGATTGAGGAACACAAAAATGGATTGAGGAACCCAAAAAAGGGTTGAGGAATGCAAAAATTGGGTCAGGTACCCAAAAATGGATTGAGGGTCCAGAAAAAGCATTCAGGAACGAAAAAATGGATTGAGGAACCCAAAAAAGTTCCGAGGAACCCAAAAATGGATTGAAGGACCAAAAAATGGATTGAGGAGCCCAAAAATGGATTGAGGAACCCAAAAAATAGATTGAGGGACACAAAAATAAATTGAGAAACCCGAAAAAGGATTCAGGATCCAAAAAAAAAATCAGGAAACCAAAATAGACTCAGGATCCCAAAATGGGCTGAAGAACCCAAAAATGGATTGAGGGACCAAAAGAAGATTGAGAAACACAAAAATGGATTGAGGGTCCAAAAATTGGATTGAGGAACCCAAAAATTAATTGAGCAACACAAAAATGTTCTGAGGAAACCAAAAATGGGCTGAGCGACCCAAAAATGGGCTGAGCGACCCAAAAAGTGGTCTGAGGAACCCAAAAATGGATTGAGGAATCCAAAGATGCATTGAGGGACCAAAAAATAGATTGAAGAAACAAAAAAATGGATTCATGGAACAAAACATGGTATTAAAAACCCAAAAATGGGCTGAAGGCCCGAAAAATGGATTGAGGAGAACAAAAATGTTTTGAAGGACACAAAAATGAATTGAGAAACACAAAAATTGAATTCAGGAATGCAAAAATGAATCGAGGAACCAAAAATGGTTTGAGGAACCCCAAAATAGACTGAGGAACCGAAAAGTGGGCTGCGGAACTCAAAAATAGTTTCAGGGAACCAAAAATGGATTGAGGAACCCAACAATGGATTCAGTAAACCAAAAACAGATTGAGGAACCCAACAATGGGCTGAAGAACCCAAAAGTGGATTGAGGGACCAAAACATAGATTGAGGAAACCAAAGAAGGATTGAGGGACCAAAAATAGATTGAAGAAACAAAAAATGGATTCATGGACCAAAAAATGGATTGAAGAACCCAAAAATGGGCTGAAGTCCCGAAAAATGGATTGAGGAAACCAAAAATGTATTGAAGGACCCAAACATGGATTGAGGAATCAAAAAATGGATTGAGGAAATTAAAAATGGATTGAGGAACCCAAAAATGGGCTGAGGGACCCAAAAATGGTCTGAGGGAAGCAAAAATGGATTGAGGAAGGCTGAAATAGGTTGAGGAAACCAAAAATGTTTGAGGAACCCAAAAATATTCTGAGAAACACAAAAATGGGCTGAGGGAACCAAAAATGGGCTGAGGGAACCAAACTGGATTGAGGACCCAAATATGGATTGAGGAAACCAAAAAAGTTCTGAGGAACCCAAAAATGGATTGAAGGACCAAAGAATGGATTGAGAAAACCAAAAATGGATTGAGGAAACCAAAATGGATTGAGGAACCCAAAAATAGATTGAGGGACCTGAAAACGGATTCAGGGACCAAAAAAAAGATTCAGGAACCCCAAAATAGATTCAGGAATCCAAAAATGGGCTGAAGAACCCAAAAATGGATTGAGGGACCAAAAGAAGATTGAGGAACCCAAAAATGGATTGAGAGACCAAAAAAAGGATTGAGGAACCCAAAAATGGACTGAGGTAACCAAAAATGGATTGAGGAACCCAAAAATTGGATTGAGGAACCGAAAAATGAATTGAGCAACACAAAAATGTCCTGAGGAAACCAAACATGGGCTGAGCGACCCAAAAGTGGGCTGAGCGACCCAAAAATGGATTGAGGAATCCAAAGATGCATTGAGGGACCAAAAAATAGATTGAAGAAACAAAAAATGGATTCATGGAGCAAAACATGGTATTAAAACCCCAAAAATGGGCTGAAGGCCCGAAAAATGGATTGAGGAGAACAAAAATGTTTTGAAGGACCCAAAAATGAATTGAGGAACACAAAAATTGAATTCAGGAACGCAAAAATGAATTGAGGAACCAAAAATGGTTTGAGGAACCCCAAAATGTTCTGAGGAACTGAAAAATGGGCTGCGGAACACAGAAATAGTTTAAAGGGACCCAAAAATGGATTGAGGAACCCAAAAATGGATTCAGTAAACCAAAAACGGATTGAGGAACCCAAAAATGGGCTGAAGAACCCAAAAGTGGATTGAGGGACCAAAACATAGATTGAAGAAACAAAAAATGGATTCATGGACCAAAAAAGGGATTGAGGAACCCAAAAATGTTCCGAGGAACCGAAAAATGGATTGAGGAACCCAAAAATGGACTGAGGGACCCAAAAATGGGCTGAGGGAACCAAAACTGCATTGAGGAACGCCAAAATGGATTGAGGAATGCCAAAATAGATTGAGGAACCCAAAAATGTTTTGAGGAACCCAAAAATATTCTGAGAAACACAAAAATGGGCTGAGGGAACCAAAAATGGATTGAGGAACCCAAAACCAGAGTGATGAACCTAAAAATGGAAAGAGGAACCCAAGAATGGATTGAGGAACCCAAAAAGGGATTGAGGAACCCAAAAATGGATTGAGGAACCCAAAAATGGATTGGGAACCCAAGAAAAAGGATAGAGGGACCAAAAAATAGATTCAGGAACCCAAAAATGGTCTCAGGAACGCCGAAATGTGCTGAAGGATCCCCAAATGGATTGAGGGACCCAAAAATGGATTGAGGAACCCAAAAATGGGCTGAGAGACCAAAAAATGGATTGAGGAACCCAAAAATGGATTGAAGGAAAAAAAATGGATTGAGGAACTCAAAAATGTATTGAGGAATCGAAGAATGGATTGAGGAAACCAAAAATATCCTGAGAGAACAAAAAATCGATTCAGGAACCCAAAAATGGACTGAGGGAATCAAAAATGGATTGAGAAACGCCAAAATAAATTGAGGAACCCAAAAATGTTCTGAGAAACACAATAATGGGCTGAGGGAACCAAAAATGGGCTGAGGGAACCAAAAATGGATTGAGGAACCCCAAACCAGATTGATGAACCTAAAAATGGAAAGAGGAACCCAAGAATGGATTGAGGAACCCAAAAATGGATTGAGAGACTCAATAAAGGACTGAGGAACTAAAAAATGGACTGAGGTACCCAAAAATGGATTGAGGGTCCAAAAATTGGATTGAGGAACCAAAAAATGAATTGAGCAACACAAAAATGAGCTGAGGAAACCAAAAATGAGCGACCCCCAAAATGGTCTGAGGGAACCAAAAATGGATTGAGGAACTCAAAAATGGTCTGAGGGACACCAAAATTGACTGAGGAACCCCCAAAAAAATACAGGGACCCAAAAATGAGCTGAGGTATCAAGAAATGGATTGAGGGACAAAAAAACGGATTAAGCAACCCAGAAATGGGTGGAGAAACCCAAAAATGGATTGAGAAACTCAAAAATTGACTGAAGAATCAAAAAATGGATTGAGGAACCCCAAAATGGGTTGAGAATACCAAAAATGCTCTAAAGAAGCCAAAAATGGATTGAGGAACTCACAAATGGATTGAGGAATCAAAAAATGCATTGAGGAACTTAAAAATGGATTGAGGAACCCAAAAATGTTCTGAGGAAACCAAACGTGGTCTGAGGAACCCAAAAATGGGCTGAGGGACCCAAAAATGGGCTGAGGGAACCAAAAATGGATTGAGGAAATCCAAAATAGATTGAGGAACCCAAAGATCTTCTGAGGAACCCAGAAATATTCTGAGAAACACAAAAATGGGCTGAGGAACCCAAAAATGGGCTGAAGTCCCGAAAAATGGATTGAGGAAACCAGAAATGTATTGAAGGACCCAAAAATGGATTGAGGAACACAAAAATTGAACTCAGGGACGCAAAAATGAATTGAGGAACCAAAAATGGATAGAGGAACCCAAAAATGGACTGAGGGACCCAAAAATGGGCTGAGGAACCTTAAAAAAAGGGATAGGGACCCAAAAATGGGTTGGGGACCAAAAAACGGATTGAGGGTCTAAAAAATGGACTGAGGAATCAAAATATGGATTGAGGAAGTAAAAAATAAGCTGAGGAACCGAAAAAAAGGGCTGAGGACCTAAAAATGGATTGAGGGTCCAAAAAATGGGTTGAGGGACCTGAAAACGGATTCAGGGACCAAAAAAAAGATTCAGGAACCCAAAAATAGATTCAGGAATCCAAAAATGGGCTGAAGAACCCAAAAATGGATTGAGAGACCAAAAAAAGGATTGAGGAAGCCAAGAATGGACTGAGGTAACCAAAAATGGATTCAGGGTCCAAAAAAAGCTTTCAGGAACGAAAAAATGGATTGAGGAACCCAAAGAAGTTCTGAGGAACCCAAAAATGGATTAAAGGACCAAAAAAATGGATTGAGGAACCCAAAAATGGATTGAGGAACCCAAAAATGGATTGAGGAACCCAAAAATAGATTGAGGGACACAAAAATAAATTGAGAAACCCGAAAATGGATTCAGGGTCCAAAAAAAAGATTCAGGAACCCAAAAATCGACTCAGGAATCCAAAAATGGGCTGAAGAACCAAAAAATGGATTGAGGGACCAAAAGAAGATTGAGAAACCCAAAAATGGATTAAGGGTCCAAAAATTGGATTGAGGAACCCAAAAATGAATTGAGCAACACAAAAATGTTCTGAGGAAACCAAAAATGGGCTGAGCGACCCAAAAGTGGTCTGAGGAACCCAAAAATGGATTGAGGAATCCAAAGATGCATTGAGGGACCAAAAAATAGATTGAGGGACCTGAAAACGGATTCAGGGACCAAAAAAAAGATTCAGTAACCCAAAAATAGATTCAGGAATCCAAAAATGGGCTGAAGAACCCAAAAATGGATTGAGGGACCAAGAGAAGATTGAGGAACCCAAAAATGGACTGAGGTAACCAAAAATGGATTGAGGGTCCAAAAATTGGATTCAGGAACCGAGAAATGAATTGAGCAACAGAAAAATGTCCTGAGGAAACCAAAAATGGCCTGAGAGACCCAAAAATGAGCTGAACGACCCAAAAGTGGGCTGAGGAACCCAAAAATGGATTGAGGAACCCAAAAATGGACTGAGGGACCCAAAAATGGGCTGAGGGAACGAAAACTGCATTGAGGAACGCCAAAATGGATTGAGGAATGCCAACATAGATTGAGGAACCCAAAAATGTTTTGAGGAACCCAAAAATATTCTGAGAAACACAAAAATGGGCTGAGGGAACAAAAAATGGATTGAGGAACCCAAAACCAGATTGATGAACCTAAAAATGGACTGAGGAAACCAAGAATGGATTGAGGAACCCAAAAAAGGATTGAGGGACCCAAAAATGGATTGAGGAACCCAAAAATGGGCTGAGAGACCAAAAAATGGATTGAGGAACCCAAAAATGGATTGAAGGAAAAAAAAATGGATTGAGGAACTCAAAAATGTATTGAGGAATCAAAGAATGGATTGAGGAAACCAAAAATAACCCGAGAGAACAAAAAATCGATTCAGGAACCCAAAAATGGACTGAGGGAATCAAAAATGGATTGAGGAACGCCAAAATAAATTGAGGAACCCAAAAATGTTCTGAGAAACACAATAATGGGCTGAGGGAACCAAAAATGGGCTGACGGAACCAAAAATGGATTGAGGAACCCAAAACCAGATTGATGAACCTAAAAATGGAAAGAGGAACCCAAGAATGGATTGAGGAACCCCAAAAAGGATTGAGGAACCCAAAAATGGATTGAGAGACCCAATAAAGGACTGAGGAACTAAAAAATGGACTGAGGTACCCAAAAATGGATTGAGGGTCCAAAAATTGGATTGAGGAACCAAAAAATGAATTGAGCAACACAAAAATGAGCTGAGGAAACCAAAAATGAGCGACCCCCAAAATGGTCTGAGGGAACCAAAAATGGATTGAGGAACTCAAAAATGGGCTGAGGGACACCAAAATTGACTGAGGAACCCCCAAAAAAATACAGGGACCCAAAAATGAGCTGAGGTATCAAGAAATGGATTGAGGGACAAAAAAACGGATTAAGCAACCCAGAAATGGGTGGAGAAACCCAGAAATGGATTGAGAAACTCAAAAATTGACTGAAGAATCAAAAAATGGATTGAGGAACTTAAAAATGGGTTGAGAATACCAAAAATGCTCTAAAGAAGCAAAAAATGGATTGAGGAACTCACAAATGGATTGAGGAATCAAAAAATGGATTGAGGAACTTAAAAATTGGATTGAGGAACCCAAAAATGTTCTGAGGAAACCAAACGTGGTCTGAGGAACCCAAAAATGGGCTGAGGGACCCAAAAATGGGCTGAGGGAACCAAAAATGGATTGAGGAAATCCAAAATAGATTGAGGAACCCAAAGATGTTCTGAGGAACCCAGAAATATTCTGAGAAACACAAAAATGGCCTGAGGGAACCAAAAATGGGCTGAAGGAACCAAAAATGGATTGAGGAACACAAAAATGGATTGAGGAAATCAGAAATGTATTGAAGGACGCAAAAATGATATGAGGAACACAAAAATTGAACTCAGGAACAAAAAAAAGAAAAGAGGAACCAAAAATGGACTCAGGGACCCAAAAATGGGCTGAGGAACCTAAAAAAAGGGATAGGGACCCACAAATGGGTTGGGGACCAAAAAACGGATTGAGGGTCTAAAAAATGGATTGAGGAATCAAAAAATGGATTGAGGAACTATAAAATGGACGGAGGAACCGAAAAAAAGGGTTGAGGACCTAAAAATGGATTGAGGGTCCATAAAATGGGTTGCGGGTCCAAAAAATGGATTGAGGAACACAAAAATGGATTGAGGAACCCAAAAAAGGGTTGAGGAATGCAAAAATTGGGTCAGGTACCCAAAAATGGATTGAGGGTCCAGAAAAAGCATTCAGGAACGAAAAAATGGATTGAGGAACCCAAAAAAGTTCCGAGGAACCCAAAAATGGATTGAAGGACCAAAAAATGGATTGAGGAGCCCAAAAATGGATTGAGGAACCCAAAAATAGATTGAGGGACACAAAAATAAATTGAGAACCCGAAAAAGGATTCAGGATCCAAAAAAAAAATCAGGAAACCAAAAATAGACTCAGGAATCCCAAAATGGGCTGAAGAACCCAAAAATGGATTGAGGGACCAAAAGAAGATTGAGAAACACAAAATGGATTGAGGGTCCAAAAATTGGATTGAGGAACCCAAAAATTAATTGAGCAACACAAAAATGTTCTGAGGAAACCAAAAATGGGCTGAGCGACCCAAAAATGGGCTGAGCGACCCAAAAGTGGTCTGAGGAACCCAAAAATGGATTGAGGAATCCAAAGATGCATTGAGGGACCAAAAAATAGATTGAAGAAACAAAAAAATGGATTCATGGAACAAAACATGGTATTAAAAACCCAAAAATGGGCTGAAGGCCCGAAAAATGGATTGAGGAGAACAAAAATGTTTTGAAGGACACAAAAATGAATTGAGAAACACAAAAATTGAATTCAGGAATGCAAAAATGAATCGAGTGAACCAAAAATGGTTTGAGGAACCCCAAAATAGACTGAGGAACCGAAAAGTGGGCTGCGGAACTCAAAAATAGTTTCAGGGAACCAAAAATGGATTGAGGAACCCAACAATGGATTCAGTAAACCAAAAACAGATTGAGGAACCCAACAATGGGCTGAAGAACCCAAAAATGGATTGAGGGACCAAAACATAGATTGAGGAACCCAAAGAAGGATTGAGGGACCAAAAATAGATTGAAGAAACAAAAAATGGATTCATGGACCAAAAAATGGATTGAAGAACCCAAAAATGGGCTGAAGTCCCGAAAAATGGATTGAGGAAACCAAAAATGTATTGAAGGACCCAAACATGGATTGAGGAATCAAAAAATGGATTGAGGAAATTAAAAATGGATTGAGGAACCCAAAAATGGCTGAGGGACCCAAAAATGGTCTGAGGGAAGCAAAAATGGATTGAGGAAGGCTGAAATAGGTTGAGGAAACCAAAAATGTTTTGAGGAACCCAAAAATATTCTGAGAAACACAAAAATGGGCTGAGGGAACCAAAAATGGGCTGAGGGAACCAAAACTGGATTGAGGAACCCAAATATGGATTGAGGAAACCAAAAAAGTTCTGAGGAACCCAAAAATGGATTGAAGGACCAAAGAATGGATTGAGAAAACCAAAAATGGATTGAGGAAACCAAAAATGGATTGAGGAACCCAAAATAGATTGAGGGACCTGAAAACGGATTCAGGGACCAAAAAAAAGATTCAGGAACCCCAAAATAGATTCAGGAATCCAAAAATGGGCTGAAGAACCCAAAAATGGATTGAGGGACCAAAAGAAGATTGAGGAACCCAAAAATGGATTGAGAGACCAAAAAAAAGGATTGAGGAACCCAAAAATGGACTGAGGTAACCAAAAATGGATTGAGGAACCCAAAAATTGGATTGAGGAACCGAAAAATGAATTGAGCAACACAAAAATGTCCTGAGGAAACCAAACATGGGCTGAGCGACCCAAAAGTGGGCTGAGCGACCCAAAATGGATTGAGGAATCCAAAGATGCATTGAGGGACCAAAAAATAGATTGAAGAAACAAAAAATGGATTCATGGAGCAAACATGGTATTAAAACCCCAAAAATGGGCTGAAGGCCCGAAAAATGGATTGAGGAGAACAAAAATGTTTTGAAGGACCCAAAAATGAATTGAGGAACACAAAAATTGAATTCAGGAACGCAAAATGAATTGAGGAACCAAAAATGGTTTGAGGAACCCCAAAATGTTCTGAGGAACTGAAAAATGGGCTGCGGAACACAGAAATAGTTTAAAGGGACCCAAAAATGGATTGAGGAACCCAAAAATGGATTCAGTAAACCAAAAACGGATTGAGGAACCCAAAAATGGGCTGAAGAACCCAAAAGTGGATTGAGGGACCAAAACATAGATTGAAGAAACAAAAAATGGATTCATGGACCAAAAAAGGGATTGAGGAACCCAAAAATGTTCCGAGGAACCGAAAAATGGATTGAGGAACCCAAAAATGGACTGAGGGACCCAAAAATGGGCTGAGGGAACCAAAACTGCATTGAGGAACGCCAAAATGGATTGAGGAATGCCAAAATAGATTGAGGAACCCAAAAATGTTTTGAGGAACCCAAAAATATTCTGAGAAACACAAAAATGGGCTGAGGGAACCAAAAATGGATTGAGGAACCCAAAACCAGAGTGATGAACCTAAAAATGGAAAGAGGAACCCAAGAATGGATTGAGGAACCCAAAAAGGGATTGAGGAACCCAAAAATGGATTGAGGAACCCAAAAATGGATTGGGAACCCAAGAAAAAGGATAGAGGGACCAAAAAATAGATTCAGGAACCCAAAAATGGTCTCAGGAACGCCGAAATGTGCTGAAGGATCCCCAAATGGATTGAGGGACCCAAAAATGGATTGAGGAACCCAAAAATGGGCTGAGAGACCAAAAATGGATTGAGGAACCCAAAAATGGATTGAAGGAAAAAAAATGGATTGAGGAACTCAAAATGTATTGAGGAATCGAAGAATGGATTGAGGAAACCAAAAATATCCTGAGAGAACAAAAAATCGATTCAGGAACCCAAAAATGGACTGAGGGAATCAAAATGGATTGAGAAACGCCAAAATAAATTGAGGAACCCAAAAATGTTCTGAGAAACACAATAATGGGCTGAGGGAAACCAAAAAATGGGCTGAGGGAACCAAAAATGGATTGAGGAACCCCAAACCAGATTGATGAACCTAAAAATGGAAAGAGGAACCCAAGAATGGATTGAGGAACCCAAAAATGGATTGAGAGACTCAATAAAGGACTGAGGAACTAAAAAATGGACTGAGGTACCCAAAAATGGATTGAGGGTCCAAAAATTGGATTGAGGAACCAAAAAATGAATTGAGCAACACAAAAATGAGCTGAGGAAACCAAAAATGAGCGACCCCCAAAATGGTCTGAGGGAACCAAAAATGGATTGAGGAACTCAAAAAATGGTCTGAGGGACACCAAAATTGACTGAGGAACCCCCAAAAAATACAGGGACCCAAAAATGAGCTGAGGTATCAAGAAATGGATTGAGGGACAAAAAAAACGGATTAAGCAACCCAGAAATGGGTGGAGAAACCCAAAAATGGATTGAGAAACTCAAAAATTGACTGAAGAATCAAAAAATGGATTGAGGAACCCCAAAATGGGTTGAGAATACCAAAAATGCTCTAAAGAAGCCAAAAATGGATTGAGGAACTCACAAATGGATTGAGGAATCAAAAAATGCATTGAGGAACTTAAAAATGGATTGAGGAACCCAAAAATGTTTCTGAGGAAACCAAACGTGGTCTGAGGAACCCAAAAATGGGCTGAGGGACCCAAAAATGGGCTGAGGGAACCAAAAATGGATTGAGGAAATCCAAAATAGATTGAGGAACCCAAAGATCTTCTGAGGAACCCAGAAATATTCTGAGAAACACAAAAATGGGCTGAGGAACCCAAAAATGGGCTGAAGTCCCGAAAAATGGATTGAGGAAACCAGAAATGTATTGAAGGACCCAAAAATGGATTGAGGAACACAAAAATTGAACTCAGGGACGCAAAAATGAATTGAGGAACCAAAAATGGATAGAGGAACCCAAAAATGGACTGAGGGACCCAAAAATGGGCTGAGGAACCTTAAAAAAAGGGATAGGGACCCAAAAATGGGTTGGGGACCAAAAAACGGATTGAGGGTCTAAAAAATGGACTGAGGAATCAAAATATGGATTGAGGAAGTAAAAAATAAGCTGAGGAACCGAAAAAAAGGGCTGAGGACCTAAAAATGGATTGAGGGTCCAAAAAATGGGTTGAGGGACCTGAAAACGGATTCAGGGACCAAAAAAAAGATTCAGGAACCCAAAAATAGATTCAGGAATCCAAAAATGGGCTGAAGAACCCAAAAATGGATTGAGAGACCAAAAAAAGGATTGAGGAAGCCAAGAATGGACTGAGGTAACCAAAAATGGATTCAGGGTCCAAAAAAGCTTTCAGGAACGAAAAAATGGATTGAGGAACCCAAAGAAGTTCTGAGGAACCCAAAAAATGGATTAAAGGACCAAAAAAATGGATTGAGGAACCCAAAAATGGATTGAGGAACCCAAAAATGGATTGAGGAACCCAAAAATAGATTGAGGGACACAAAAATAAATTGAGAAACCCGAAAATGGATTCAGGGTCCAAAAAAAAGATTCAGGAACCCAAAAATCAACTCAGGAATCCAAAAATGGGCTGAAGAACCAAAAATGGATTGAGGGACCAAAGAAGATTGAGAAACCCAAAAATGGATTAAGGGTCCAAAAATTGGATTGAGGAACCCAAAAATGAATTGAGCAACACAAAAATGTTCTGAGGAAACCAAAAATGGGCTGAGCGACCCAAAAGTGGTCTGAGGAACCCAAAAATGGATTGAGGAATCCAAAGATGCATTGAGGGACCAAAAAATAGATTGAGGGACCTGAAAACGGATTCAGGGACCAAAAAAAAGATTCAGTAACCCAAAAATAGATTCAGGAATCCAAAATGGGCTGAAGAACCCAAAAATGGATTGAGGGACCAAGAGAAGATTGAGGAACCCAAAAATGGACTGAGGTAACACCAAAATGGATTGAGGGTCCAAAAATTGGATTCAGGAACCGAGAAATGAATTGAGCAACAGAAAAATGTCCTGAGGAAACCAAAAATGGCCTGAGAGACCCAAAAATGAGCTGAACGACCCAAAAGTGGGCTGAGGAACCCAAAAATGGATTGAGGAACCCAAAATGGACTGAGGGACCCAAAAATGGGCTGAGGGAACGAAAACTGCATTGAGGAACGCCAAAATGGATTGAGGAATGCCAACATAGATTGAGGAACCCAAAAATGTTTTGAGGAACCCAAAAATATTCTGAGAAACACAAAAATGGGCTGAGGGAACAAAAAATGGATTGAGGAACCCAAAACCAGATTGATGAACCTAAAAATGGACTGAGGAAACCAAGAATGGATTGAGGAACCCAAAAAAGGATTGAGGGACCCAAAAATGGATTGAGGAACCCAAAAATGGGCTGAGAGACCAAAAAATGGATTGAGGAACCCAAAAATGGATTGAAGGAAAAAAAAATGGATTGAGGAACTCAAAAATGTATTGAGGAATCAAAGAATGGATTGAGGAAACCAAAAATAACCCGAGAGAACAAAAAATCGATTCAGGAACCCAAAAATGGACTGAGGGAATCAAAAATGGATTGAGGAACGCCAAAATAAATTGAGGAACCCAAAAATGTTCTGAGAAACACAATAATGGGCTGAGGGAACCAAAAATGGGCTGACGGAACCAAAAATGGATTGAGGAACCCAAAACCAGATTGATGAACCTAAAAATGGAAAGAGGAACCCAAGAATGGATTGAGGAACCCCAAAAAGGATTGAGGAACCCAAAAATGGATTGAGAGACCCAATAAAGGAAAGAAGAACTAAAAAATGGACTCAGCTACCCAAAAATGGATTGAGGGTCCAAAAATTGGATTGAGGAACCAAAAAATGAATTGAGCAACACAAAAATGAGCTGAGGAAACCAAAAATGAGCGACCCCCAAAATGGTCTGAGGGAACCAAAATGGATTGAGGAACTCAAAAATGGGCTGAGGGACACCAAAATTGACTGAGGAACCCCCAAAAAAATACAGGGACCCAAAAATGAGCTGAGGTATCAAGAAATGGATTGAGGGACAAAAAAAACGGATTAAGCAACCCAGAAATGGGTGGAGAAACCCAAAAATGGATTGAGAAACTCAAAAATTGACTGAGGAATCAGAAATGGATTGAGGAACCCCAAAATGGGTTGAGAATACCAAAAATGGGCTAAAGAAGCCAAAAATGGATTGAGGAACTCACAAATGGATTGAGGAATCAAAAAATGGATTGAGGAACTTAAAAATTGGATTGAGGAACCCAAAAATGTTCTGAGGAAACCAAACGTGGTCTGAGGAACCCAAAAATGGGCTGAGGGACCCAAAAATGGGCTGAGGGAACCAAAATGGATTGAGGAAATCCAAAATAGATTGAGGAAACCAAAGATGTTCTGAGGAACCCAGAAATATTCTGAGAAACACAAAAATGGCCTGAGGGAACCAAAAATGGGCTGAAGGAACCCAAAAATGGGCTGAGGGGCCAAAAAATGGGCTGAGGGGCCAAAAAATGGATTGAGGAACACAAAAATGGATTGAGGAACCCAAAAAAGGGTTGAGGAATGCAAAAATTGGGTCAGGTACCCAAAAATGGATTGAGGGTCCAGAAAAAGCATTCAGGAACGAAAAAATGGATTGAGGAACCCAAAAAAGTTCCGAGGAACCCAAAAATGGATTGAAGGACCAAAAAATGGATTGAGGAGCCCAAAAATGGATTGAGGAACCCAAAAATAGATTGAGGGACACAAAAATAAATTGAGAAACCCCGAAAAAGGATTCAGGAACCAAAAAAAAGACTCAGAAAACCAAAAATAGACTCAGGAATCCAAAAATGGGCTGAAGAACCCAAAAATGGATTGAGGGACCAAAAGAAGATTGAGAAAACCAAAAATGGATTGAGGGTCCAAAAATTGGATTGAGGAACCCAAAAATTAATTGAGCAACACAAAAATGTTCTGAGGAAACCAAAATGGGCTGAGCGACCCAAAAAATGGGCTGAGCGACCCAAAAGTGGGCTGAGGAACCCAAAAATGGATTGAGGAATCCAAAGATGCATTGAGGGACCAAAAAATAGATTGAAGAAACAAAGAAATGGATTCATGGAGCAAAACATGGTATTAAAAAACCCAAAAATGGGCTGAAGGCCCGAAAAATGGATTGAGGAGAACAAAAATGTTTTGAAGGACCCAAAAATGAATTGAGAAACACAAAAATTGAATTCAGGAACGTAAAAATGAATTGAGGAACCAAAAATGTTTTGAGGAACCCCAAAATAGACTGAGGAACCGAAAAGTGGGCTGCGGAACTCAAAAATAGTTTAAGGGACCCAAAAATGGATTGAGGAACCCAAAAACGGATTCAGTAAACCAAAAACGGATTGAGGAACCGAAAAATGGGCTGAAGAACACAAAAGTGGATTGAGGGACCAAAACATAGATTGAGGAACCCAAAGAAGGATTGAGGGACCAAAAAATAGATTGAAGAAACAAAAAATGGATTCATGGACCAAAAAATGGATTGAAGAATCCAAAAATGGGCTGAAGTCCCGAAAAATGGATTGAGGAAACCAAAAATGTATTGAAGGACCCAAACATGGATTGAGGAATCAAAAAATGGATTGAGGAACCCAAAAATGGGCTGAGGGATCCAAAATGGGCTGAGGGAAGCAAAAATGGATTGAGGAACGCCAAAATAGATTGAGGAACCCAAAAATGTTTTGAGGAACCCAAAAATATTCTTAGAAACACAAAAATGGGCTGACGGAACCAGAAATGGGCTTAGGGAACCAGAAATGGGCTGAGGGAACCAAAAATGATTGAGGAACCCAAAAATGGATTGAGGAAACCAAAAATGGATTAAGGAACCCCAAAATGGATTGAGGGACCCGAAAACGGATTCAGGGACCAAAAAAAAGGTTCAGGAACCCAAAAATAGATTCAGGAATCCAAAAATGGGCTGAAGAACCCAAAAATGGATTGAGGGACCAAAAGAAGATTGAGGAACCCAAAAATGGATTGAGAGACCAAAAAAAGGATTGAGGAACCCAAAAATGGACTGAGGTAACCAAAAATGGATTGAGGGTCCAAAAATTGGATTGAGGAACCCAAAAATGAATTGAGCAACACAAAAATGTTCTGAGGAAACCAAAAATGGGCTGAGCGACCCAAAAGTGGGCTGAGGAACCCAAAAATGGATTGAGGAATCCAAAGATGCATTGAGGTTCCAAAAAATAGATTGAAGAAACAAAAAATGGATTCATGGAGCAAAACATGGTATTAAAACCCTAAAAATGGGCTGAAGGCCCGAAAAATGGATTGAGGAGAACAAAAATGTTTTGAAGGACCCAAAAATGAATTGAGGAACACAAAAATTGAATTCAGGAATGCAAAAATGAATTGAGGAAACAAAAATGGTTTGAGGAACCCCAAAATAGACCGAGGAACCGAAAAATGGGCTGCGGAACACAAAAATAGTTTAAAGGGATCCAAAAATGGATTGAGGAACCCAAAACTGGATTCAGTAAACCAAAAACGGATTGAGGAACCGAAAAATGGGCTGAAGAACCCAAAAGTGGATTGAGGGACCAAACATAGATTGAGGAACCCAAAGAAGGATTGAGGGACCAAAAAATAGATTGAAGAAACAAAAAATGGATTCATGGACCAAAAAATGGATTGAAGAACCCAAAAATGGGCTGAAGTCCCGAAAAATGGATTGAGGAAACCAAAAATGTATTGAAGGACCCAAACATGGATTGAGGAATCAAAAATGGATTGAGGAACTTAAAAATGGATTGAGGAACCCAAAAATGGACTGAGGGACCCAAAAATGGGCTGAGGGAAGCGAAAATGGTTTGAGGAACGCCAAAATAGATTGAGGAAACCAAAAATGTTTTGAGGAAGCAAAAATATTCTGAGAAACACAAAAATGGGCTGAGGGAACCAAAATGGGCTGAGGGAACCAAAAATGGTTTGAGGAACCCAAAATGGATTGAGGAAACCAAAAATGGATTAAGGAACCCAAAAATGGATTGAGGGACCCGAAAATGGATTCAGGGACCAAAAAAAAGGTTCAGGAACCCAAAAATAGATTCAGGAATCCAAAAATGGGCTGAAGAACCCAAAAATGGATTGAGGGACCAAAAGAAGATTGAGGAACCCAAAAATGGATTGAGAGACCAAAAAAAGGATTGAGGAACCCAAAAATGGACTGAGGTAACCAAAAATGGACTGAGGGTCAAAAATTGGATTGAGGAACCCAAAAATGAATTGAGCAACACAAAAATGTTCTGAGGAAACCAAAAATGGCTGAGCGACCCAAAAATGGGCTGAGCGACCCAAAAGTGGGCTGAGGAACCCAAAAATGGATTGAGGAATCCAAAGATGCATTGAGGTTCCAAAAAATAGATTGAAGAAACAAAAAATGGATTCATGGAGCAAAAAAGGGATTGAGGAAGCCAAAAATGTTCTGAGGAACCCAAAAATGATTGAGGAACCCAAAAACGGACTGAGGGACCCAAAAATGGGCTGAGGGAACCAAAACCTGCATTGAGGAAAGCCAAAATGGATTGAGGAATGCCAAATAGATTGAGGAATCCAAAAATGTTTTGAGGAACCCAAAAATATTCTGAGAAACACAAAAATGAGCTGAGGGAACCAAAAATGGATTGAGGAACCCAAAACCAGATTGATGAACCTAAAAATGGACTGAGGAACCCAAGAATGGATTGAGGAAACCAAAAATGGATTGAGGAACCCAAAAATGTGCTGAGAGACCAAAAAATGGATTGAGGAACCCAAAAATGGATTGAAGGAAAAAAAAATGGATTGAGGAACTCAAAAATGTATAGAGGAATCGAAGAATGGATTGAGGAAACCAAAAATATCCTGAGAGACCAAAAAATTGATTCAGGAACCCAAAAATGGACTGAGGGAATCAAAAATGGATTGAGGAACGCCAAAATAAATTGAGGAACCCAAAAATGTTCTGAGAAACACAATAATGGGCTGAGGGAACCAAAAATGGGCTGAGGGAACCAAAAATGGATTGAGGAACCCAAAACCAGATTGATGAACCTAAAAATGGAAAGAGGAACCCAAGAATGGATTGAGGAACCCCAAAAAGGATTGAGGAACCCAAAAATGATTGAGAGACCCAATAAAGGACTGAGGAACTAAAAAATGGACTGAGCTACCCAAAAATGGATTGAGGGTCCAAAAATTGGATTGAGGAACCAAAAAATGAATTGAGTAACACAAAAATGAGCTGAGGAAACCAAAAATGAGCGACCCCCAAAATGGTCTGAGGGAACCAAAAATGGATTGAGGAACTCAAAAATGGTCTGAGGGACACCAAAATTGACTGAGGAACCCCCCAAAAAATACAGGGACCCAAAAATGAGCTGAGGTATCAAGAAATGGATTGAGGGACAAAAAAACGGATTAAGCAACCCAGAAATGGGTGGAGAAACCCAAAAATGGATTGAGAAACTCAAAAATTGACTGAGGAATCAAAAAATGGATTGAGGAACCCCAAAATGGGTTGAGAATACCAAAAATGGGCTAAAGAAGCCAAAAATGGATTGAGGAACTCACAAATGGATTGAGGAATCAAAAAATGGATTGAGGAACTTAAAAATGGATTGAGGAACCCAAAAATGTTCTGAGGAAACCAAACGTGGTCTGAGGAAACCAAAAATGGGCTGAGGGACCCAAAAATGGGCTGAGGGAACCAAAAATGGATTGAGGAAATCCAAAATAGATTGAGGAACCCAAAAATGTTCTGAGGAACCCAGAAATATTCTGAGAAACACAAAAATGGGCTGAGGAACCCAAAAATGGGCTGAGGAACCCAAAAATGGGCTGAAGTCCTGAAAAATGGATTGAGGAAACCAGAAATGTATTGAAGGACCCAAAAATGGATTGAGGAACATGAAAAATTGAACTCAGGAACGCAAAAATGAATTGAGGAACCAAAAATGGATAGAGGAACCCAAAAATGGACTCAGGGACCCAAAAATGGGCTGAGGAACCTAAAAAAAGGGATAGGGACCCACAAATGGGTTGGGGACCAAAAAACGGATTGAGGGTCTAAAAAATGGATTGAGGAATCAAAATATGGATTGAGGAACTAAAAAATGGGCTGAGGAACTGAAAAAAAGGGTTGAGGACATAAAAATGGATTGAGGGTCCAAAAAATGGGTTGCGGGTCCAAAAAATGGATTGAGGAACACAAAAATGGATTGAGGAACCCAAAAAAGGGTTGAGGAATGCAAAAATTGGGTCAGGTACCCAAAAATGGATTGAGGGTCCAAAAAAAGCATTCAGGAACGAAAAAATGGATTGAGGAACCCAAAAAACTTCCGAGGAACCCAAAAATGGATTGAAGGACCAAAAAATGGATTGAGGAGCCCAAAAATGGATTGAGGAACCCAAAAATAGATTGAGGGACACAAAAATAAATTGAGAAACCCGAAAAAGGATTCAGGATCCAAAAAAAAAATCAGGAAACCAAAAATAGACTCAGGAATCCCAAAATGGGCTGAAGAACCCAAAAATGGATTGAGGGACCAAAAGAAGATTGAGAAACACAAAAATGGATTGAGGGTCCAAAAATTGGATTGAGGAACCCAAAAATTAATTGAGCAACACAAAAATGTTCTGAGGAAACCAAAAATAGGCTGAGCGACCCAAAAATGGGCTGAGCGACCCAAAAGTGGTCTGAGGAACCCAAAAATGGATTGAGGAATCCAAAGATGCATTGAGGGACCAAAAAATAGATTGAAGAAACAAAAAAATGGATTCATGGAACAAAACATGGTATTAAAAACCCAAAAATGGGCTGAAGGCCCGAAAAATGGATTGAGGAGAACAAAAATGTTTTGAAGGACACAAAAATGAATTGAGAAACACAAAAATTGAATTCAGGAATGCAAAAATGAATCGAGGAACCAAAAATGGTTTGAGGAACCCCAAAATAGACTGAGGAACCGAAAAGTGGGCTGCGGAACTCAAAAATAGTTTAAGGGAACCAAAAATGGATTGAGGAACCCAACAATGGATTCAGTAAACCAAAAACAGATTGAGGAACCCAACAATGGGCTGAAGAACCCAAAAGTGGATTGAGGGACCAAAACATAGATTGAGGAACCCAAAGAAGGATTGAGGGACCAAAAATAGATTGAAGAAACAAAAAATGGATTCATGGACCAAAAAATGGATTGAAGAACCCAAAAATGGGCTGAAGTCCCGAAAAATGGATTGAGGAAACCAAAAATGTATTGAAGGACCCAAACATGGATTGAGGAATCAAAAAATGGATTGAGGAAATTAAAAATGGATTGAGGAACCCAAAAATGGGCTGAGGGACCCAAAAATGGTCTGAGGGAAGCAAAAATGGATTGAGGAAGGCTGAAATAGGTTGAGGAAACCAAAAATGTTTTGAGGAACCCAAAAATATTCTGAGAAACACAAAAATGGGCTGAGGGAACCAAAAATGGGCTGAGGGAACCAAAAATGGATTGAGGAACCCAAATATGGATTGAGGAAACCAAAAAAGTTCTGAGGAACCCAAAAATGGATTGAAGGACCAAAGAATGGATTGAGAAAACCAAAAATGGATTGAGGAAACCAAAAATGGATTGAGGTACCCAAAAATAGATTGAGGGACCTGAAAACGGATTCAGGGACCAAAAAAAAGATTCAGGAACCCCAAATAGATTCAGGAATCCAAAAATGGGCTGAAGAACCCAAAAATGGATTGAGGGACCAAAAGAAGATTGAGGAACCCAAAAATGGATTGAGAGACCAAAAAAAGGATTGAGGAACCCAAAAATGGACTGAGGTAACCAAAAATGGATTGAGGAACCCAAAAATTGGATTGAGGAACCGAAAAATGGATTGAAGGAAAAAAAATGGATTGAGGAACTCAAAAATGTATTGAGGAATCGAAGAATGGATTGAGGAAACCAAAAATATCCTGAGAGAACAAAAAATCGATTCAGGAACCCAAAAATGGACTGAGGGAATCAAAAATGGATTGAGAAACGCCAAAATAAATTGAGGAACCCAAAAATGTTCTGAGAAACACAATAATGGGCTGAGGGAACCAAAAATGGGCTGAGGGAACCAAAAATGGATTGAGGAACCCCAAACCAGATTGATGAACCTAAAAATGGAAAGAGGAACCCAAGAATGGATTGAGGAACCCAAAAAAGGATTGAGGAACCCAAAAATGGATTGAGAGACCCAATAAAGGACTGAGGAACTAAAAAATGGACTGAGGTACCCAAAAATGGATTGAGGGTCCAAAAATTGGATTGAGGAACCAAAAAATGAATTGAGCAACACAAAAATGAGCTGAGGAAACCAAAAATGAGCGACCCCCAAAATGGTCTGAGGGAACCAAAAATGGATTGAGGAACTCAAAAATGGGCTGAGGGACACCAAAATTGACTGAGGAACCCCCAAAAAAATACAGGGACCCAAAAATGAGCTGAGGTATCAAGAAATGGATTGAGGGACAAAAAAACGGATTAAGCAACCCAGAAATGGGTGGAGAAACCCAAAAATGGATTGAGAAACTCAAAAATTGACTGAAGAATCAAAAAATGGATTGAGGAACCCCAAAATGGGTTGAGAATACCAAAAATGCTCTAAAGAAGCCAAAAATGGATTGAGGAACTCACAAATGGATTGAGGAATCAAAAAATGCATTGAGGAACTTAAAAATGGATTGAGGAACCCAAAAATGTTCTGAGGAAACCAAACGTGGTCTGAGGAACCCAAAAATGGGCTGAGGGACCCAAAAGTGGGCTGAGGGAACCAAAAATGGATTGAGGAAATCCAAAATAGATTGAGGAACCCAAAGATCTTCTGAGGAACCCAGAAATATTCTGAGAAACACAAAAATGGGCTGAGGAACCCAAAAATGGGCTGAAGTCCCGAAAAATGGATTGAGGAAACCAGAAATGTATTGAAGGACCCAAAAATGGATTGAGGAACACAAAAATTGAACTCAGGAACGCAAAAATGAATTGAGGAACCAAAAATGGATAGAGGAACCCAAAAATGGACTGAGGGACCCAAAAATGGGCTGAGGAACCTTAAAAAAAGGGATAGGGACCCAAAAATGGGTTGGGGACCAAAAAACGGATTGAGGGTCTAAAAAATGGACTGAGGAATCAAAATATGGATTGAGGAAGTAAAAAATAAGCTGAGGAACCGAAAAAAAGGGCTGAGGACCTAAAAATGGATTGAGGGTCCAAAAAATGGGTTGAGGGACCTGAAAACGGATTCAGCGACCAAAAAAAAGATTCAGGAACCCAAAAATAGATTCAGGAATCCAAAAATGGGCTGAAGAACCCAAAAATGGATTGAGAGACCAAAAAAAGGATTGAGGAAGCCAAGAATGGACTGAGGTAACCAAAAATGGATTCAGGGTCCAAAAAAAGCTTTCAGGAACGAAAAAATGGATTGAGGAACCCAAAGAAGTTCTGAGGAACCCAAAAATGGATTAAAGGACCAAAAAAATGGATTGAGGAACCCAAAAATGGATTGAGGAACCCAAAAATGGATTGAGGAACCCAAAAATAGATTGAGGGACACAAAAATAAATTGAGAAACCCGAAAATGGATTCAGGGTCCAAAAAAAAGATTCAGGAACCCAAAAATCGACTCAGGAATCCAAAAATGGGCTGAAGAACCAAAAAATGGATTGAGGGACCAAAAGAAGATTGAGAAACCCAAAAATGGATTAAGGGTACAAAAATTGGATTGAGGAACCCAAAAATGAATTGAGCAACACAAAAATGTTCTGAGGAAACCAAAAATGGGCTGAGCGACCCAAAAGTGGTCTGAGGAACCCAAAAATGGATTGAGGAATCCAAAGATGCATTGAGGGACCAAAAAATAGATTGAGGGACCTGAAAACGGATTCAGGGACCAAAAAAAAGATTCAGTAACCCAAAAATAGATTCAGGAATCCAAAAATGGGCTGAAGAACCCAAAAATGGATTGAGGGACCAAGAGAAGATTGAGGAACCCAAAAATGGACTGAGGTAACCAAAAATGGATTGAGGGTCCAAAAATTGGATTCAGGAACCGAGAAATGAATTGAGCAACAGAAAAATGTCCTGAGGAAACCAAAAATGGCCTGAGAGACCCAAAAATGAGCTGAACGACCCAAAAGTGGGCTGAGGAACCCAAAAATGGATTGAGGAACCCAAAAATGGACTGAGGGACCCAAAAATGGGCTGAGGGAACGAAAACTGCATTGAGGAACGCCAAAATGGATTGAGGAATGCCAACATAGATTGAGGAACCCAAAAATGTTTTGAGGAACCCAAAAATATTCTGAGAAACACAAAAATGGGCTGAGGGAACAAAAAATGGATTGAGGAACCCAAAACCAGATTGATGAACCTAAAAATGGACTGAGGAAACCAAGAATGGATTGAGGAACCCAAAAAAGGATTGAGGGACCCAAAAATGGATTGAGGAACCCAAAAATGGGCTGAGAGACCAAAAAATGGATTGAGGAACCCAAAAATGGATTGAAGGAAAAAAAAATGGATTGAGGAACTCAAAAATGTATTGAGGAATCGAAGAATGGATTGAGGAAACCAAAAATAACCCGAGAGGACAAAAAATCGATTCAGGAACCCAAAAATGGACTGAGGGAATCAAAAATGGATTGAGGAACGCCAAAATAAATTGAGGAACCCAAAAATGTTCTGAGAAACACAATAATGGGCTGAGGGAACCAAAAATGGGCTGACGGAACCAAAAATGGATTGAGGAACCCAAAACCAGATTGATGAACCTAAAAATGGAAAGAGGAACCCAAGAATGGATTGAGGAACCCCAAAAAGGATTGAGGAACCCAAAAATGGATTGAGAGACCCAATAAAGGAAAGAAGAACTAAAAAATGGACTCAGCTACCCAAAAATGGATTGAGGGTCCAAAAATTGGATTGAGGAACCAAAAAATGAATTGAGCAACACAAAAATGAGCTGAGGAAACCAAAAATGAGCGACCCCCAAAATGGTCTGAGGGAACCAAAAATGGATTGAGGAACTCAAAAATGGGCTGAGGGACACCAAAATTGACTGAGGAACCCCCAAAAAAATACAGGGACCCAAAAATGAGCTGAGGTATCAAGAAATGGATTGAGGGACAAAAAAACGGATTAAGCAACCCAGAAATGGGTGGAGAAACCCAAAAATGGATTGAGAAACTCAAAAATTGACTGAGGAATCAGAAAATGGATTGAGGAACCCCAAAATGGGTTGAGAATACCAAAAATGGGCTAAAGAAGCCAAAAATGGATTGAGGAACTCACAAATGGATTGAGGAATCAAAAAATGGATTGAGGAACTTAAAAATTGGATTGAGGAACCCAAAAATGTTCTGAGGAAACCAAACGTGGTCTGAGGAACCCAAAAATGGGCTGAGGGACCCAAAAATGGGCTGAGGGAACCAAAAATGGATTGAGGAAATCCAAAATAGATTGAGGAAACCAAAGATGTTCTGAGGAACCCAGAAATATTCTGAGAAACACAAAAATGGCCTGAGGGAACCAAAAATGGGCTGAAGGAACCAAAAATGGATTGAGGAACACAAAAATGGATTGAGGAAATCAGAAATGTATTGAAGGACGCAAAAATGATATGAGGAACACAAAAATTGAACTCAGGAACAAAAAAAAGAAAAGAGGAACCAAAAATGGACTCAGGGACCCAAAAATGGGCTGAGGAACCTAAAAAAAGGGATAGGGACCCACAAATGGGTTGGGGACCAAAAAACGGATTGAGGGTCTAAAAAATGGATTGAGGAATCAAAAAATGGATTGAGGAACTATAAAATGGACGGAGGAACCGAAAAAAAGGGTTGAGGACCTAAAAATGGATTGAGGGTCCAAAAAATGGGTTGCGGGTCCAAAAAATGGATTGAGGAACACAAAAATGGATTGAGGAACCCAAAAAAGGGTTGAGGAATGCAAAAATTGGGTCAGGTACCCAAAAATGGATTGAGGGTACAGAAAAAGCATTCAGGAACGAAAAAATGGATTGAGGAACCCAAAAAAGTTCCGAGGAACCCAAAAATGGATTGAAGGACCAAAAAATGGATTGAGGAGCCCAAAAATGGATTGAGGAAACCAAAAATAGATTGAGGGACACAAAAATAAATTGAGAAACCCGAAAAAGGATTCAGGAACCAAAAAAAAGACTCAGAAAACCAAAAATAGACTCAGGAATCCAAAAATGGGCTGAAGAACCCAAAATGGATTGAGGGACCAAAAGAAGATTGAGAAAACCAAAAATGGATTGAGGGTCCAAAAATTGGATTGAGGAACCCAAAAATTAATTGAGCAACACAAAAATGTTCTGAGGAAACCAAAAATGGGCTGAGCGACCCAAAAATGGGCTGAGCGACCCAAAAGTGGGCTGAGGAACCCAAAAATGGATTGAGGAATCCAAAGATGCATTGAGGGACCAAAAAATAGATTGAAGAAACAAAGAAATGGATTCATGGAGCAAAACATGGTATTAAAAACCCAAAAATGGGCTGAAGGCCCGAAAAATGGATTGAGGAGAACAAAAATGTTTTGAAGGACCCAAAAATGAATTGAGAAACACAAAAATTGAATTCAGGAACGTAAAAATGAATTGAGGAACCAAAAATGGTTTGAGGAACCCCAAAATAGACTGAGGAACCGAAAAGTGGGCTGCGGAACTCAAAAATAGTTTAAGGGACCCAAAAATGGATTGAGGAACCCAAAAACGGATTCAGTAAACCAAAAACGGATTGAGGAACCGAAAAATGGGCTGAAGAACACAAAAGTGGATTGAGGGACCAAAACATAGATTGAGGAACCCAAAGAAGGATTGAGGGACCAAAAAATAGATTGAAGAAACAAAAAATGGATTCATGGACCAAAAAATGGATTGAAGAACCCAAAAATGGGCTGAAGTCCCGAAAAATGGATTGAGGAAACCAAAAATTTATTGAAGGACCCAAACATGGATTGAGGAATCAAAAAATGGATTGAGGAACCCAAAAATGGGCTGAGGGATCCAAAAATGGGCTGAGGGAAGCAAAAATGGATTGAGGAACGCCAAAATAGATTGAGGAACCCAAAAATGTTTTGAGGAACCCAAAAATATTCTTAGAAACACAAAAATGGGCTGACGGAACCAGAAATGGGCTTAGGGAACCAGAAATGGGCTGAGGGAACCAAAAATGGATTGAGGAACCCAAAAATGGATTGAGGAAACCAAAAATGGATTAAGGAACCCCAAAATGGATTGAGGGACCCGAAAACGGATTCAGGGACCAAAAAAAAGGTTCAGGAACCCAAAAATAGATTCAGGAATCCAAAAATGGGCTGAAGAACCCAAAAATGGATTGAGGGACCAAAAGAAGATTGAGGAACCCAAAAATGGATTGAGAGACCAAAAAAAGGATTGAGGAACCCAAAAATGGACTGAGGTAACCAAAAATGGATTGAGGGTCCAAAAATTGGATTGAGGAACCCAAAAATTAATTGAGCAACACAAAAATGTTCTGAGGAAACCAAAAATGGGCTGAGCGACCCAAAAGTGGGCTGAGGAACCCAAAAATGGATTGAGGAATCCAAAGATGCATTGAGGTTCCAAAAAATAGATTGAAGAAACAAAAAATGGATTCATGGAGCAAAACATGGTATTAAAACCCTAAAAATGGGCTGAAGGCCCGAAAAATGGATTGAGGAGAACAAAAATGTTTTGAAGGAACCAAAAATGAATTGAGGAACACAAAAATTGAATTCAGGAATGCAAAAATGAATTGAGGAAACAAAAATGGTTTGAGGAACCCCAAAATAGACCGAGGAACCGAAAAATGGGCTGCGGAACACAAAAATAGTTTAAAGGGATCCAAAAATGGATTGAGGAACCCAAAACTGGATTCAGTAAACCAAAAACGGATTGAGGAACCGAAAAATGGGCTGAAGAACCCAAAAGTGGATTGAGGGACCAAAACATAGATTGAGGAACCCAAAGAAGGATTGAGGGACCAAAAAATAGATTGAAGAAACAAAAAATGGATTCATGGACCAAAAAATGGATTGAAGAACCCAAAAATGGGCTGAAGTCCCGAAAAATGGATTGAGGAAACCAAAAATGTATTGAAGGACCCAAACATGGATTGAGGAATCAAAAAATGGATTGAGGAACTTAAAAATGGATTGAGGAACCCAAAAATGGACTGAGGGACCCAAAAATGGGCTGAGGGAAGCGAAAATGGTTTGAGGAACGCCAAAATAGATTGAGGAAACCAAAAATGTTTTGAGGAAGCAAAAATATTCTGAGAAACACAAAAATGGGCTGAGGGAACAAAAATGGGCTGAGGGAACCAAAAATGGTTTGAGGAACCCAAAAATGGATTGAGGAAACCAAAAATGGATTAAGGAACCCAAAAATGGATTGAGGGACCCGAAAATGGATTCAGGGACCAAAAAAAAGGTTCAGGAACCCAAAAATAGATTCAGGAATCCAAAAATGGGCTGAAGAACCCAAAAATGGATTGAGGGACCAAAAGAAGATTGAGGAACCCAAAAATGGATTGAGAGACCAAAAAAAAGGATTGAGGAACCCAAAAATGGACTGAGGTAACCAAAAATGGACTGAGGGTCCAAAAATTGGATTGAGGAACCCAAAAATGAATTGAGCAACACAAAAATGTTCTGAGGAAACCAAAAATGGGCTGAGCGACCCAAAAATGGGCTGAGCGACCCAAAAGTGGGCTGAGGAACCCAAAAAAGGATTGAGGAATCCAAAGATGCATTGAGGTTCCAAAAAATAGATTGAAGAAACAAAAAATGGATTCATGGAGCAAAAAAGGGATTGAGGAAGCCAAAAATGTTCTGAGGAACCCAAAAATGGATTGAGGAACCCAAAAACGGACTGAGGGACCCAAAAATGGGCTGAGGGAACCAAAACTGCATTGAGGAAAGCCAAAATGGATTGAGGAATGCCAAAATAGATTGAGGAACCCAAAAATGTTTTGAGGAACCCAAAAATATTCTGAGAAACACAAAAATGAGCTGAGGGAACCAAAAATGGATTGAGGAACCCAAAACCAGATTGATGAACCTAAAAATGGACTGAGGAACCCAAGAATGGATTGAGGAAACCAAAAATGGATTGAGGAACCCAAAAATGTGCTGAGAGACCAAAAAATGGATTGAGGAACCCAAAAATGGATTGAAGGAAAAAAAAATGGATTGAGGAACTCAAAAATGTATAGAGGAATCGAAGAATGGATTGAGGAAACCAAAAATATCCTGAGAGACCAAAAAATTGATTCAGGAACCCAAAAATGGACTGAGGGAATCAAAAATGGATTGAGGAACGCCAAAATAAATTGAGGAACCCAAAAATGTTCTGAGAAACACAATAATGGGCTGAGGGAACCAAAAATGGGCTGAGGGAACCAAAAATGGATTGAGGAACCCAAAACCAGATTGATGAACCTAAAAATGGAAAGAGGAACCCAAGAATGGATTGAGGAACCCCAAAAAGGATTGAGGAACCCAAAAATGGATTGAGAGACCCAATAAAGGACTGAGGAACTAAAAAATGGACTGAGCTACCCAAAAATGGATTGAGGGTCCAAAAATTGGATTGAGGAACCAAAAAAATGAATTGAGTAACACAAAAATGAGCTGAGGAAACCAAAAATGAGCGACCCCCAAAATGGTCTGAGGGAACCAAAAATGGATTGAGGAACTCAAAAATGGTCTGAGGGACACCAAAATTGACTGAGGAACCCCCCAAAAAATACAGGGACCCAAAAATGAGCTGAGGTATCAAGAAATGGATTGAGGGACAAAAAAACGGATTAAGCAACCCAGAAATGGGTGGAGAAACCCAAAAATGGATTGAGAAACTCAAAAATTGACTGAGGAATCAAAAAATGGATTGAGGAACCCCAAAATGGGTTGAGAATACCAAAAATGGGCTAAAGAAGCCAAAATGGATTGAGGAACTCACAAATGGATTGAGGAATCAAAAAATGGATTGAGGAACTTAAAAATGGATTGAGGAACCCAAAAATGTTCTGAGGAAACCAAACGTGGTCTGAGGAAACCAAAAATGGGCTGAGGGACCCAAAAATGGGCTGAGGGAACCAAAAATGGATTGAGGAAATCCAAAATAGATTGAGGAACCCAAAAATGTTCTGAGGAACCCAGAAATAGTCTGAGAAACACAAAAATGGGCTGAGGAACCCAAAAATGGGCTGAGGAACCCAAAAATGGGCTGAAGTCCTGAAAAATGGATTGAGGAAACCAGAAATGTATTGAAGGACCCAAAAATGGATTGAGGAACATGAAAAATTGAACTCAGGAACGCAAAAATGAATTGAGGAACCAAAAATGGATAGAGGAACCCAAAAATGGACTCAGGGACCCAAAAATGGGCTGAGGAACCTAAAAAAAGGGATAGGGACCCACAAATGGGTTGGGGACCAAAAAACGGATTGAGGGTCTAAAAAATGGATTGAGGAATCAAAATATGGATTGAGGAACTAAAAAATGGGCTGAGGAACTGAAAAAAAGGGTTGAGGACATAAAAATGGATTGAGGGTCCAAAAAATGGGTTGCGGGTCCAAAAAATGGATTGAGGAACACAAAAATGGATTGAGGAACCCAAAAAAGGGTTGAGGAATGCAAAAATTGGGTCAGGTACCCAAAAATGGATTGAGGGTCCAAAAAAAGCATTCAGGAACGAAAAAATGGATTGAGGAACCCAAAACAGTTCCGAGGAACCCAAAAATGGATTGAAGGACCAAAAAATAGATTGAGGAACCCAAAAATGGATTGAGGAACCCAAAAATGGATTGAGGAACCCAAAAATAGATTGAGGGACACAAAAATAAATTGAGAAACCCGAAAATGGATTCAGGGTCCAAAAAAAAGATTCAGGAACCCAAAAATAGACTCAGGAATCCAAAATTGGGCTGAAGAACCCAAAAATGGATTGAGGGACCAAAAGAAGATTGAGAAACCCAAAAATGGATTGAGGGTCCAAAAATTGGATTGAGGAACCCAAAAATTAATTGAGCAACACAAAAATGTTCTGAGGAAACCAAAAATGGGCTGAGCGACCCAAAAATGGGCTGAGCGACCCAAAAGTGGTCTGAGGAACCCAAAAATGGATTGAGGAATCCAAAGATGCATTGAGGGACCAAAAAATAGATTGAAGAAACAAAAAAATGGATTCATGGAACAAAACATGGTATTAAAAACCCAAAAATGGGCTGAAGGCCCGAAAAATGGATTGAGGAGAACAAAAATGTTTTGAAGGACACAAAAATGAATTGGAAACACAAAAATTGAATTCAGGAATGCAAAAATGAATCGAGGAACCAAAAATGGTTTGAGGAACCCCAAAATAGACTGAGGAACCGAAAAGTGGGCTGCGGAACTCAAAAATAGTTTAAGGGAACCAAAAATGGATTGAGGAACCCAACAATGGATTCAGTAAACCAAAAACAGATTGAGGAACCGAAAAATGGGCTGAAGAACCCAAAAGTGGATTGAGGGACCAAAACATAGATTGAGGAACCCAAAGAAGGATTGAGGGACCAAAAATAGATTGAAGAAACAAAAAATGGATTCATGGACCAAAAAATGGATTGAAGAACCCAAAAATGGGCTGAAGTCCCGAAAAATGGATTGAGGAAACCAAAAATGTATTGAAGGACCCAAACATGGATTGAGGAATCAAAAAATGGATTGAGGAAATTAAAAATGGATTGAGGAACCCAAAAATGGGCTGAGGGACCCAAAAATGGTCTGAGGGAAGCAAAAATGGATTGAGGAAGGCTGAAATAGGTTGAGGAAACCAAAAATGTTTTGAGGAAGCCAAAAATATTCTGAGAAACACAAAAATGGGCTGAGGGAACCAAAAATGGGCTGAGGGAACCAAAACTGGATTGAGGAACCCAAATATGGATTGAGGAAACCAAAAAAGTTCTGAGGAACCCAAAAATGGATTGAAGGACCAAAGAATGGATTGAGGAAACCAAAAATGGATTCAGGAAACCAAAAATGGATTGAGGAACCCAAAAATAGATTGAGGGACCTGAAAACGGATTCAGGGACCAAAAAAAAGATTCAGGAACCCCAAAATAGATTCAGGAATCCAAAAATGGGCTGAAGAACCCAAAAATGGATTGAGGGACCAAAAGAAGATTGAGGAACCCAAAAATGGATTGAGAGACCAAAAAAAGGATTGAGGAACCCAAAAATGGACTGAGGTAACCAAAAATGGATTGAGGAACCCAAAAATTGGATTGAGGAACCGAAAAATGAATTGAGCAACACAAAAATGTCCTGAGGAAACCAAAAATGGGCTGAGCGACCCAAAAGTGGGCTGAGCGACCCAAAAATGGATTGAGGAATCCAAAGATGCATTGAGGGACCAAAAAATAGATTGAAGAAACAAAAAATGGATTCATGGAGCAAAACATGGTATTAAAACCCCAAAAATGGGCTGAAGGCCCGAAAAATGGATTGAGGAGAACAAAAATGTTTTGAAGGACCCAAAAATGAATTGAGGAACACAAAAATTGAATTCAGGAACGCAAAAATGAATTGAGGAACAAAAAATGTTTTGAGGAACCCCAAAATAGACCGAGGAACCGAAAAATGGGCTGCGGAACACAGAAATAGTTTAAAGGGACCCAAAAATGGATTGAGGAACCCAAAACTGGATTCAGTAAACCAAAAACGGATTGAGGAACCCAAAAATGGGCTGAAGAACCCAAAAGTGGATTGAGGGACCAAAACATAGATTGAAGAAACAAAAAATGGATTCATGGACCAAAAAAGGGATTGAGGAACCCAAAAATGTTCCGAGGAACCCAAAAATGGATTGAGGAACCCAAAAATGGACTGAGGGACCCAAAAATGGGCTGAGGGAACCAAAACTGCATTGAGGAACGCCAAAATGGATTGAGGAATGCCAAAATAGATTGAGGAACCCAAAAATGTTTTGAGGAACCCAAAAATATTCTGAGAAACACAAAAATGGGCTGAGGGAACCAAAAATGGATTGAGGAACCCAAAACCAGAGTGATGAACCTAAAAATGGACTGAGGAACCCAAGAATGGATTGAGGAACCCAAAAAGGGATTGAGGAACCCAAAAATGGATTGAGGAACCCAAAAATGGATTGGGAACCCAAGAAAAAGGATAGAGGGACCAAAAAATAGATTCAGGAACCCAAAAATGGTCTCAGGAACGCCGAAATGTGCTGAAGGATCCCCAAATGGATTGAGGGACCCAAAAATGGATTGAGGGACCAAAAGAAGATTGAGAAAACCAAAAATGGATTGAGGGTCCAAAAATTGGATTGAGGAACCCAAAAATTAATTGAGCAACACAAAAATGTTCTGAGGAAACCAAAAATGGGCTGAGCGACCCAAAAATGGGCTGAGCGACCCAAAAGTGGTCTGAGGAACCCAAAAATGGATTGAGGAATCCAAAGATGCATTGAGGGACCAAAAAATAGATTGAAGAAACAAAAAAATGGATTCATGGAGCAAAACATGGTATTAAAAACCCAAAAATGGGCTGAAGGCCCGAAAAATGGATTGAGGAGAACAAAAATGTTTTGAAGGACCCAAAAATGAATTGAGAAACACAAAAATTGAATTCAGGAATGCAAAAATGAATTGAGGAACCAAAAATGGTTTGAGGAACCCCAAAATAGACTGAGGAACCGAAAAGTGGGCTGCGGAACTCAAAAATAGTTTAAGGGACCCAAAAATGGATTGAGGAACCCAAAAATGGATTCAGTAAACCAAAAAAGGATTGAGGAACCGAAAAATGGGCTGAAGAACCCAAAAGTGGATTGAGGGACCAAAACATAGATTGAGGAACCCAAAGAAGGATTGAGGGACCAAAAAATAGATTGAAGAAACAAAAAATGGATTCATGGACCAAAACATGGATTGAAGAACCCAAAAATGGGCTGAAGTCCCGAAAAATGGATTGAGGAAACCAAAAATGTATTGAAGGACCCAAACATGGATTGAGGAATCAAAAAATGGATTGAGGAACCCAAAAATGGGCTGAGGGACCCAAAAATGGGCTGAGGGAAGCAAAAATGGATTGAGGAACGCCAAAATAGATTGAGGAACCCAAAAATGTTTTGAGGAACCCAAAAATATTCTTAGAAACACAAAAATGGGCTGACGGAACCAGAAATGGGCTGAGGGAACCAGAAATGGGCTGAGGGAACCAAAAATGGATTGAGGAACCCAAAAATGGATTGAGGAAACCAAAAATGGATTAAGGAACCCAAAAATGGATTGAGGGACCCGAAAACGGATTCAGGGACCAAAAAAAAGGTTCAGGAACCCAAAAATAGATTCAGGAATCCAAAAATGGGCTGAAGAACCCAAAAATGGATTGAGGGACCAAAAGAAGATTGAGGAACCCAAAAATGGATTGAGAGACCAAAAAAAGGATTGAGGAACCCAAAAATGGACTGAGGTAACCAAAAATGGATTGAGGGTCCAAAAATTGGATTGAGGAACCCCAAAATGAATTGAGCAACACAAAAATGTTCTTGAGGAAACCAAAAATGGGCTGAGCGACCCAAAAGTGGGCTGAGGAACCCAAAAATGGATTGAGGAATCCAAAGATGCATTGAGGTTCCAAAAAATAGATTGAAGAAACAAAAAATGGATTCATGGAGCAAAACATGGTATTAAAACCTAAAAATGGGCTGAAGGCCCGAAAAATGGATTGAGGAGAACAAAAATGTTTTGAAGGACCCAAAAATGAATTGAGGAACACAAAAATTGAATTCAGGAATGCAAAAATGAATTGAGGAACCAAAAATGGTTTGAGGAACCCCAAAATAGACCGAGGAACCGAAAAATGGGCTGCGGAACACAAAAATAGTTTAAAGGGATCCAAAAATGGATTGAGGAACCCAAAAATGGGCTGAAGAACCCAAAAGTAGATTGAGGGACCAAAACATAGATTGAGGAAACAAAAAATGGATTCATGGACCAAAAAAGGGATTGAGGAACCCAAAAATGTTCCGAGGAACCCAAAAATGGATTGAGGAACCCAAAAATGGACTGAGGGACCCAAAAATGGGCTGAGGGAACCAAAACTGCATTGAGGAATGCCAAAATGGATTGAGGAATGCCAAAATAGATTGAGGAACCCAAAAATGTTTAGAGGAAACCAAAAATATTCTGAGAAACACAAAAATGGGCTGAGGGAACCAAAAATGGATTGAGGAACCCAAAACCAGAGTGATGAAGCTAAAAATGGACTGAGGAACCCAAGAATGGATTGAGGAACCCAAAAAGTGATTGAGGAACCCAAAAATGGATTGAGGAACCCAAAAATGGATTGGGAACCCAAGAAAAAGGATAGAGGGACCAAAAAATAGATTCAGGAACCCAAAAATGGTCTCAGGAACGCCGAAATGTGCTGAAGGATCCCCAAATGGATTGAGGGACCCAAAAATGGATTGAGGGACCAAAGAAGATTGAGAAAACCAAAAATGGATTGAGGGTCCAAAAATTGGATTGAGGAACCCAAAAATTAATTGAGCAACACAAAAATGTTCTGAGGAAACCAAAAATGGGCTGAGCGACCCAAAAATGGGCTGAGCGACCCAAAAGTGGTCTGAGGAACCCAAAAATGGATTGAGGAATCCAAAGATGCATTGAGGGACCAAAAAATAGATTGAAGAAACAAAAAAATGGATTCATGGAGCAAAACATGGTATTAAAAACCCAAAAATGGGCTGAAGGCCCGAAAAATGGATTGAGGAGAACAAAAATGTTTTGAAGGACCCAAAAATGAATTGAGAAACACAAAAATTGAATTCAGGAACGCAAAATGAATTGAGGAACCAAAAATGGTTTGAGGAACCCCAAAATAGACTGAGGAACCGAAAAGTGGGCTGCGGAACTCAAAAATAGTTTAAGGGACCCAAAAATGGATTGAGGAACCCAAAAATGGATTCAGTAAACCAAAAACGGATTGAGGAACCGAAAAATGGGCTGAAGAACCCAAAAGTGGATTGAGGGACCAAAACATAGATTGAGGAACCCAAAGAAGGATTGAGGGACCAAAAAATAGATTGAAGAAACAAAAAATGGATTCATGGACCAAAAAATGGATTGAAGAACCCAAAAATGGGCTGAAGTCCCGAAAAATGGATTGAGGAAACCAAAAATGTATTGAAGGACCCAAACATGGATTGAGGAATCAAAAAATGGATTGAGGAACCCAAAAATGGGCTGAGGGACCCAAAAATGGGCTGAGGGAAGCAAAAATGGATTGAGGAACGCCAAAATAGATTGAGGAACCCAAAAATGTTTTGAGGAACCCAAAAATATTCTTAGAAACACAAAAATGGGCTGACGGAACCAGAAATGGGCTGAGGGAACCAGAAATGGGCTGAGGGAACCAAAATGGATTGAGGAACCCAAAAATGGATTGAGGAAACCAAAAATGGATTAAGGAACCCAAAAATGGATTGAGGGACCCGAAAACGGATTCAGGGACCAAAAAAAAAGGTTCAGGAACCCAAAAATAGATTCAGGAATCCAAAAATGGGCTGAAGAACCCAAAAATGGATTGAGGGACCAAAAGAAGATTGAGGAACCCAAAAATGGATTGAGAGACCAAAAAAAGGATTGAGGAACCCAAAAATGGACTGAGGTAACCAAAAATGGATTGAGGGTCCAAAAATTGGATTGAGGAACCCAAAAATTAATTGAGCAACACAAAAATGTTCTGAGGAAACCAAAAATGGGCTGAGCGACCCAAAAGTGGGCTGAGGAACCCAAAAATGGATTGAGGAATCCAAAGATGCATTGAGGTTCCAAAAAATAGATTGAAGAAACAAAAAATGGATTCATGCAGCAAAACATGGTATTAAAACCCCTAAAAATGGGCTGAAGGCCCGAAAAATGGATTGAGGAGAACAAAAATGTTTTGAAGGACCCAAAAATGAATTGAGGAACACAAAAATTGAATTCAGGAATGCAAAAATGAATTGAGGAAACAAAAATGGTTTGAGGAACCCCAAAATAGACCGAGGAACCGAAAAATGGGCTGCGGAACACAAAAATAGTTTAAAGGGATCCAAAAATGGATTGAGGAACCCAAAAATGGATTCAGTAAACCAAAAACGGATTGAGGAACCGAAAAATGGGCTGAAGAACCCAAAAGTGGATTGAGGGACCAAAACATAGATTGAGGAACCCAAAGAAGGATTGAGGGACCAAAAAATAGATTGAAGAAACAAAAAATGGATTCATGGACCAAAAAATGGATTGAAGAACCCAAAAATGGGCTGAAGAACCCAAAAATGGATTGAGGAAACCAAAAATGTATTGAAGGACCCAAACATGGATTGAGGAATCAAAAAATGGATTGAGGAACTTAAAAATGGATTGAGGAACCCAAAAATGGACTGAGGACCCAAAAATGGGCTGAGGGAAGCGAAAATGGTTTGAGGAACGCCAAAATAGATTGAGGAAACCAAAAATGTTTTGAGGAAGCCAAAAATATTCTGAGAAACACAAAAATGGGCTGAGGGAACCAAAAATGGGCTGAGGGAACCAAAAATGGTTTGAGGAACCCAAAAATGGATTGAGGAAACCAAAAATGGATTAAGGAACCCAAAAATGGATTGAGGGACCCGAAAATGGATTCAGGGACCAAAAAAAAGGTTCAGGAACCCAAAAAATAGATTCAGGAATCCAAAAATGGGCTGAAGAACCCAAAAATGGATTGAGGGACCAAAAGAAGATTGAGGAACCCAAAAATGGATTGAGAGACCAAAAAAAGGATTGAGGAACCCAAAAATGGACTGAGGTAACCAAAAATGGACTGAGGGTCCAAAAATTGGATTGAGGAACCCAAAAATGAATTGAGCAACACAAAAATGTTCTGAGGAAACCAAAAATGGGCTGAGCGACCCAAAAATGGGCTGAGCGAACCAAAAGTGGGCTGAGGAACCCAAAAATGGATTGAGGAATCCAAAGATGCATTGAGGTTCCAAAAAATAGATTGAAGAAACAAAAAATGGATTCATGGAGCAAAAAAGGGATTGAGGAAGCCAAAAATGTTCTGAGGAACCCAAAAATGGATTGAGGAACCCAAAAACGGACTGAGGGACCCAAAAATGGGCTGAGGGAACCAAAACTGCATTGAGGAAAGCCAAAATGGATTGAGGAATGCCAAAATAGATTGAGGAACCCAAAAATGTTTTGAGGAACCCAAAAATATTCTGAGAAACACAAAAATGAGCTGAGGGAACCAAAAATGGATTGAGGAACCCAAAACCAGATTGATGAACCTAAAAATGGACTGAGGAACCCAAGAATGGATTGAGGAACCCAAAAATGGATTGAGGAACCCAAAAATGGGCTGAGAGACCAAAAAATGGATTGAGGAACCCAAAAATGGATTGAAGGAAAAAAAAATGGATTGAGGAACTCAAAAATGTATAGAGGAATCGAAGAATGGATTGAGGAAACCAAAAATATCCTGAGAGACCAAAAAATTGATTCAGGAACCCAAAAATGGACTGAGGGAATCAAAAATGGATTGAGGAACGCCAAAATAAATTGAGGAACCCAAAAATGTTCTGAGAAACACAATAATGGGCTGAGGGAACCAAAAATGGGCTGAGGGAACCAAAAATGGATTGAGGAACCCAAAACCAGATTGATGAACCTAAAAATGGAAAGAGGAACCCAAGAATGGATTGAGGAACCCCAAAAAGGATTGAGGAACCCAAAAATGGATTGAGAGACCCAATAAAGGACTGAGGAACTAAAAAATGGACTGAGCTACCCAAAAATGGATTGAGGGTCCAAAAATTGGATTGAGGAACCAAAAAATGAATTGAGTAACACAAAAATGAGCTGAGGAAACCAAAAATGAGCGACCCCCAAAATGGTCTGAGGGAACCAAAAATGGATTGAGGAACTCAAAAATGGTCTGAGGGACACCAAAATTGACTGAGGAACCCCCCAAAAAATACAGGGACCCAAAAATGAGCTGAGGTATCAAGAAATGGATTGAGGGACAAAAAAACGGATTAAGCAACCCAGAAATGGGTGGAGAAACCCAAAAATGGATTGAGAAACTCAAAAATTGACTGAGGAATCAAAAAATGGATTGAGGAACCCCAAAATGGGTTGAGAATACCAAAAATGGGCTAAAGAAGCCAAAAATGGATTGAGGAACTCACAAATGGATTGAGGAATCAAAAAATGGATTGAGGAACTTAAAAATGGATTGAGGAACCCAAAAATGTTCTGAGGAAACCAAACGTGGTCTGAGGAAACCAAAAATGGGCTGAGGGACCCAAAAATGGGCTGAGGGAACCAAAAATGGATTGAGGAAATCCAAAATAGATTGAGGAACCCAAAAATGTTCTGAGGAACCCAGAAATATTCTGAGAAACACAAAAATGGGCTGAGGAACCCAAAAATGGGCTGAGGAACCCAAAAATGGGCTGAAGTCCTGAAAAATGGATTGAGGAAACCAGAAATGTATTGAAGGACCCAAAAATGGATTGAGGAACATGAAAAATTGAACTCAGGAACGCAAAAATGAATTGAGGAACCAAAAATGGATAGAGGAACCCAAAAATGGACTCAGGGACCCAAAAATGGGCTGAGGAACCTAAAAAAAGGGATAGGGACCCACAAATGGGTTGGGGACCAAAAAACGGATTGAGGGTCTAAAAAATGGATTGAGGAATCAAAATATGGATTGAGGAACTAAAAAATGGGCTGAGGAACTGAAAAAAAGGGTTGAGGACATAAAAATGGATTGAGGGTCCAAAAAATGGGTTGCGGGTCCAAAAAATGGATTGAGGAACACAAAAATGGATTGAGGAACCCAAAAAAGGGTTGAGGAATGCAAAAATTGGGTCAGGTACCCAAAAATGGATTGAGGGTCCAAAAAAAGCATTCAGGAACGAAAAAATGGATTGAGGAACCCAAAACAGTTCCGAGGAACCCAAAAATGGATTGAAGGACCAAAAAATAGATTGAGGAACCCAAAAATGGATTGAGGAACCCAAAAATGGATTGAGGAACCCAAAAATAGATTGAGGGACACAAAAATAAATTGAGAAACCCGAAAATGGATTCAGGGTCCAAAAAAAAGATTCAGGAACCCAAAAATAGACTCAGGAATCCAAAATTGGGCTGAAGAACCCAAAAATGGATTGAGGGACCAAAAGAAGATTGAGAAACCCAAAAATGGATTGAGGGTCCAAAAATTGGATTGAGGAACCCAAAAATTAATTGAGCAACACAAAAATGTTCTGAGGAAACCAAAAATGGGCTGAGCGACCCAAAAATGGGCTGAGCGACCCAAAAGTGGTCTGAGGAACCCAAAAATGGATTGAGGAATCCAAAGATGCATTGAGGGACCAAAAAATAGATTGAAGAAACAAAAAAATGGATTCATGGAACAAAACATGGTATTAAAAACCCAAAAATGGGCTGAAGGCCCGAAAAATGGATTGAGGAGAACAAAAATGTTTTGAAGGACACAAAAATGAATTGAGAAACACAAAAATTGAATTCAGGAACGCAAAAATGAATCGAGGAACCAAAAATGGTTTGAGGAACCCCAAAATAGACTGAGGAACCGAAAAGTGGGCTGCGGAACTCAAAAATAGTTTAAGGGAACCAAAAATGGATTGAGGAACCCAACAATGGATTCAGTAAACCAAAAACAGATTGAGGAACCCAACAATGGGCTGAAGAACCCAAAAGTGGATTGAGGGACCAAAACATAGATTGAGGAACCCAAAGAAGGATTGAGGGACCAAAAATAGATTGAAGAAACAAAAAATGGATTCATGGACCAAAAAATGGATTGAAGAACCCAAAAATGGGCTGAAGTCCCGAAAAATGGATTGAGGAAACCAAAAATGTATTGAAGGACCCAAACATGGATTGAGGAATCAAAAAATGGATTGAGGAAATTAAAAATGGATTGAGGAACCCAAAAATGGGCTGAGGGACCCAAAAATGGTCTGAGGGAAGCAAAAATGGATTGAGGAAGGCTGAAATAGGTTGAGGAAACCAAAAATGTTTTGAGGAACCCAAAAATATTCTGAGAAACACAAAAATGGGCTGAGGGAACCAAAAATGGGCTGAGGGAACCAAAAATGGATTGAGGAACCCAAATATGGATTGAGGAAACCAAAAAAGTTCTGAGGAACCCAAAAATGGATTGAAGGACCAAAGAATGGATTGAGGAAACCAAAAATGGATTGAGGAAACCAAAAATGGATTGAGGAACCCAAAAATAGATTGAGGGACCTGAAAACGGATTCAGGGACCAAAAAAAAGATTCAGGAACCCCAAAATAGATTCAGGAATCCAAAAATGGGCTGAAGAACCCAAAAATGGATTGAGGGACCAAAAGAAGATTGAGGAACCCAAAAATGGATTGAGAGACCAAAAAAAGGATTGAGGAACCCAAAAATGGACTGAGGTAACCAAAAATGGATTGAGGAACCCAAAAATTGGATTGAGGAACCGAAAAATGAATTGAGCAACACAAAAATGTCCTGAGGAAACCAAAAATGGGCTGAGCGACCCAAAAGTGGGCTGAGCGACCCAAAAATGGATTGAGGAATCCAAAGATGCATTGAGGGACCAAAAAATAGATTGAAGAAACAAAAAATGGATTCATGGAGCAAAACATGGTATTAAAACCCCAAAAATGGGCTGAAGGCCCGAAAAATGGATTGAGGAGAACAAAAATGTTTTGAAGGACCCACCAAAAATGAATTGAGGAACACAAAAATTGAATTCAGGAACGCAAAAATGAATTGAGGAACAAAAAATATTTTGAGGAACCCCAAAATAGACTGAGGAACAGAAAAATGGGCTGCGGAACACAGAAATAGTTTAAAGGGACCCAAAAATGGATTGAGGAACCCAAAAATGGATTCAGTAAACCAAAAACGGATTGAGGAACCCAAAAATGGGCTGAAGAACCCAAAAGTGGATTGAGGGACCAAAACATAGATTGAAGAAACAAAAAATGGATTCATGGACCAAAAAAGGGATTGAGGAACCCAAAAATGTTCCGAGGAACCCAAAAATGGATTGAGGGACCCAAAAATGGGCTGAGGGAACCAAAAATGGGCTGAGGGAACCAAAACTGCATTGAGGAATGCCAAAATGGATTGAGGAATGCCAAAATAGATTGAGGAACCCAAAAATGTTTTGAGGAACCCAAAAATATTCTGAGAAACACAAAAATGGGCTGAGGGAACCAAAAATGGATTGAGGAACCCAAAACCAGAGTGATGAACCTAAAAATGGACTGAGGAACCCAAGAATGGATTGAGGAACCCAAAAAGGGATTGAGGAACCCAAAAATGGATTGAGGAACCCAAAAATGGATTGGGAACCCAAGAAAAAGGATAGAGGGACCAAAAAATAGATTCAGGAACCCAAAAATGGTCTCAGGAACGCCGAAATGTGCTGAAGGATCCCCAAATGGATTGAGGGACCCAAAAATGGATTGAGGAACCCAAAAATGGGCTGAGAGACCAAAAAATGGATTGAGGAACCCAAAAATGGATTGAAGGAAAAAAAATGGATTGAGGAACTCAAAAATGTATTGAGGAATCGAAGAATGGATTGAGGAAACAAAAATATCCTGAGAGAACAAAAAATCGATTCAGGAACCCAAAAATGGACTGAGGGAATCAAAAATGGATTGAGGAACGCCAAAATAAATTGAGGAACCCAAAAATATTCTGAGAAACACAATAATGGGCTGAGGGAACCAAAAATGGGCTGAGGGAACCAAAAATGGATTGAGGGTCCAAAAATTGGATTGAGGAACCAAAAAATTAATTGAGCAACACAAAAATGAGCTGAGGAAACCAAAAATGAGCGACCCCCAAAATGGTCTGAGGGAACCAAAAATGGATTGAGGAACCCAAAACCAGATTGATGAACCTAAAAATGGAAAGAGGAACCCAAGAATGGATTGAGGAACCCAAAAAAGGATTGAGGAACCCAAAAATGGATCGAGAGACCCAATAAAGGACTGAGGAACAAAAAAATGGACTGAGGTACTCAAAAATGGATTGAGGGTCCAAAAATTGGATTGAGGAACCAAAAAATTAATTGAGCAACACAAAAATGAGCTGAGGAAACCAAAAATGAGCGACCCCCAAAATGGTCTGAGGGAACCAAAAATGGATTGAGGAACTCAAAATGGGCTGAGGGACACCAAAATTGACTGAGGAACTCCAAAAAAATACAGGGACCCAAAATGAGATGAGGTAGCAAGAAATGGATTGAGGGACAAAAAAAACGGATTAAGCAACCCAGAAATGGGTGGAGAAACCCAAAATGGATTGAGAAACTCAAAAATTGACTGAGGAATCAAAAAATGGATTGAGGAACCCCAAAATGGGTTGAGAATACCAAAAATGGTCTAAGAAAGCCAAAAATGGATTGAGGAACTCACAAATGGATTGAGGAATCAGAAAATGGATTGAGGAACTTAAAAATGGATTGAGGAACCCAAAAATGTTCTAAGGAAACCAAACGTGGTCTGAGGAACCCAAAAATGGGCTGAGGCAACCAAAAATAGATTGAGGAACCCAAAGATGTTCTGAGGAACCCAGAAATATTCTGAGAAACACAAAAATGGGCTGAGGAACCCAAAAATGGGCTGAAGTCCCGAAAAATGGATTGAGGAAACCAGAAATGTATTGAAGGACCCAAAAATGGATTGAGGAACACAAAAATTGAACTCAGGAACGCAAAAATGAATTGAGGAACCAAAAATGGATAGAGGAACCCAAAAATGGGCTGAGGGACCCAAAAATGTGCTGAGGAACCTAAAAAAAGGGATAGGGACCCAAAAATGGGTTGGGGACCAAAAAACGGATTGAGGGTCTAAAAAATGGACTGAGGAATCAAAATATGGATTGAGGAACTAAAAAATGGTCTGAGGAACCGAAAAAAAGGGTTGAGGACATAAAAATGGATTGAGGGTCCAAAAAATGGGTTGCGGGTCCAAAAAATTGATTGAGGAACACAAAAATGGATTGAGGAACCCAAAAAAGGGTTGAGGAATGCAAAAATTGGGTCAGGTACCCAAAAATGGATTGAGGGTCCAAAAAAAGCATTCAGGAACGAAAAATGGATTGAGGAACCCAAAACAGTTCCGAGGAACCCAAAAATGGATTGAAGGACCAAAAAATAGATTGAGGAACCCAAAAATGGATTGAGGAACCCAAAAATGGATTGAGGAACCCAAAAATAGATTGAGGGACACAAAAATAAATTGAGAAACCCGAAAATGGATTCAGGGTCCAAAAAAAAGATTCAGGAACCCAAAAATAGACTCAGGAATCCAAAATTGGGCTGAAGAACCCAAAAATGGATTGAGGGACCAAAAGAAGATTGAGAAACCCAAAAATGGATTGAGGGTCCAAAAATTGGATTGAGGAACCCAAAAATTAATTGAGCAACACAAAAATGTTCTGAGGAAACCAAAAATGGGCTGAGCGACCCAAAAATGGGCTGAGCGACCCAAAAGTGGTCTGAGGAACCCAAAAATGGATTGAGGAATCGAAAGATGCATTGAGGGACCAAAAAATAGATTGAAGAAACAAAAAAATGGATTCATGGAACAAAACATGGTATTAAAAACCCAAAAATGGGCTGAAGGCCCGAAAAATGGATTGAGGAGAACAAAAATGTTTTGAAGGACACAAAAATGAATTGGAAACACAAAAATTGAATTCAGGAATGCAAAAATGAATCGAGGAACCAAAAATGGTTTGAGGAACCCCAAAATAGACTGAGGAACCGAAAAGTGGGCTGCGGAACTCAAAAATAGTTTAAGGGAACCAAAAATGGATTGAGGAACCCAACAATGGATTCAGTAAACCAAAAACAGATTGAGGAACCCAACAATGGGCTGAAGAACCCAAAAGTGGATTGAGGGACCAAAAATAGATTGAAGAAACAAAAAATGGATTCATGGACCAAAAAATGGATTGAAGAACCCAAAAATGGGCTGAAGTCCCGAAAAATGGATTGAGGAAACCAAAAATGTATTGAAGGACCCAAACATGGATTGAGGAATCAAGAAATGGATTGAGGAAATTAAAAATGGATTGAGGAACCCAAAAATGGGCTGAGGGACCCAAAAATGGTCTGAGGGAAGCAAAAATGGATTGAGGAAGGCTGAAATAGGTTGAGGAAACCAAAAATGTTTTGAGGAACCCAAAAATATTCTGAGAAACACAAAAATGGGCTGAGGGAACCAAAAATGGGCTGAGGGAACCAAAACTGGATTGAGGAACCCAAATATGGATTGAGGAAACCAAAAAAGTTCTGAGGAACCCAAAAATGGATTGAAGGACCAAAGAATGGATTGAGGAAACCAAAAATGGATTGAGGAAACCAAAAATGGATTGAGGAACCCAAAAATAGATTGAGGGACCTGAAAACGGATTCAGGGAACAAAAAAAAGATTCAGGAACCCCAAAATAGATTGAGGAATCCAAAAATGGGCTGAAGAACCCAAAAATGGATTGAGGGACCAAAAGAAGATTGAGGAACCCAAAAATGGATTGAGAGACCAAAAAAAGGATTGAGGAACCCAAAAATGGACTGAGGTAACCAAAAATGGATTGAGGAACCCAAAAATTGGATTGAGGAACCGAAAAATGAATTGAGCAACACAAAAATGTCCTGAGGAAACCAAAAATGGGCTGAGCGACCCAAAAGTGGGCTGAGCGACCCAAAAATGGATTGAGGAATCCAAAGATGCATTGAGGGACCAAAAAATAGATTGAAGAAACAAAAAATGGATTCATGGAGCAAAACATGGTATTAAAACCCCAAAAATGGGCTGAAGGCCCGAAAAATGGATTGAGGAGAACAAAAATGTTTTGAAGGACCCAAAAATGAATTGAGGAACACAAAAATTGAATTCAGGAACGCAAAAATGAATTGAGGAACCAAAAATGTTTTGAGGAACCCCAAAATGTTCTGAGGAACAGAAAAATGGGCTGCGGAACACAGAAATAGTTTAAAGGGACCCAAAAATGGATTGAGGAACCCAAAAATGGATTCAGTAAACCAAAAACGGATTGAGGAACCCAAAAATGGGCTGAAGAACCCAAAAGTGGATTGAGGGACCAAAACATAGATTGAAGAAACAAAAAATGGATTCATGGACCAAAAAAGGGATTGAGGAACCCAAAAATGTTCCGAGGAACCCAAAAATGGATTGAGGAACCCAAAAATGGACTGAGGGACCCAAAAATGGGCTGAGGGAACCAAAACTGCATTGAGGAACGCCAAAATGGATTGAGGAATGCCAAAATAGATTGAGGAACCCAAAAATGTTTTGAGGAACCCAAAAATATTCTGAGAAACACAAAAATGGGCTGAGGGAACCAAAAATGGATTGAGGAACCCAAAACCAGAGTGATGAACCTAAAAATGGACTGAGGAACCCAAGAATGGATTGAGGAACCCAAAAAGGGATTGAGGAACCCAAAAATGGATTGGGAACCCAAGAAAAAGGATAGAGGGACCAAAAAATAGATTCAGGAACCCAAAAATGGTCTCAGGAACGCCGAAATGTGCTGAAGGATCCCCAAATGGATTGAGGGACCCAAAAATGGATTGAGGAACCCAAAAATGGGCTGAGAGACCAAAAAATGGATTGAGGAACCCAAAAATGGATTGAAGGAAAAAAAATGGATTGAGGAACTCAAAAATGTATTGAGGAATCGAAGAATGGATTGCGGAAACCAAAAAAATCCTGAGAGAACAAAAAATCGATTCAGGAACCCAAAAATGGACTGAGGGAATCAAAAATGGATTGAGGAACGCCAAAATAAATTGAGGAACCCAAAAATATTCTGAGAAACACAATAATGGGCTGAGGGAACCAAAAATGGGCTGAGGGAACCAAAAATGGATTGAGGGTCCAAAAATTGGATTGAGGAACCAAAAAATGAATTGAGCAACACAAAAATGAGCTGAGGAAACCAAAAATGAGCGACCCCCAAAATGGTCTGAGGGAACCAAAAATGGATTGAGGAACTCAAAACCAGATTGATGAACCTAAAAATGGAAAGAGGAACCCAAGAATGGATTGAGGAACCCAAAAAAGGATTGAGGAACCCAAAAATGGATCGAGAGACCCAATAAAGGACTGAGGAACAAAAAAATGGACTGAGGTACTCAAAAATGGATTGAGGGTCCAAAAATTGGATTGAGGAACCAAAAAATTAATTGAGCAACACAAAAATGAGCTGAGGAAACCAAAAATGAGCGACCCCCAAAATGGTCTGAGGGAACCAAAAATGGATTGAGGAACTCAAAATGGGCTGAGGGACACCAAAATTGACTGAGGAACTCCCAAAAAAATACAGGGACCCAAAATGAGCTGAAGTAGCAAGAAATGGATTGAGGGACAAAAAAACGGATTAAGCAACCCAGAAATGGGTGGAGAAACCCAAAAATGGATTGAGAAACTCAAAAATTGACTGAGGAATCAAAAAATGGATTGAGGAACCCCAAAATGGGTTGAGAATACCAAAAATGGTCTAAGAAAGCCAAAAATGGATTGAGGAACTCACAAATGGATTGAGGAATCAGAAAATGGATTGAGGAACTTAAAAATGGATTGAGGAAACCAAAAATGTTCTAAGGAAACCAAACGTGGTCTGAGGAACCTAAAAAAATGGGCTGAGGCAACCAAAAATAGATTGAGGAACCCAAAGATGTTCTGAGGAACCCAGAAATATTCTGAGAAACACAAAAATGGGCTGAGGAACCCAAAAATGGGCTGAAGTCCCGAAAAATGGATTGAGGAAACCAGAAATGTATTGAAGGACCCAAAAATGGATTGAGGAACACAAAAATTGAACTCAGGAACGCAAAAATGAATTGAGGAACCAAAAATGGATAGAGGAACCCAAAAATGGGCTGAGGGACCCAAAAATGTGCTGAGGAACCTAAAAAAAGGGATAGGGACCCAAAAATGGGTTGGGGACCAAAAAACGGATTGAGGGTCTAAAAAATGGACTGAGGAATCAAAATATGGATTGAGGAACTAAAAAATGGTCTGAGGAACCGAAAAAAAGGGTTGAGGACATAAAAATGGATTGAGGGTCCAAAAAATGGGTTGCGGGTCCAAAAAATTGATTGAGGAACACAAAAATGGATTGAGGAACCCAAAAAAGGGTTGAGGAATGCAAAAATTGGGTCAGGTACCCAAAAATGGATTGAGGGTCCAAAAAAAGCATTCAGGAACGAAAAAATGGATTGAGGAACCCAAAACAGTTCCGAGGAACCCAAAAATGGATTGAAGGACCAAAAAATAGATTGAGGAACCCAAAAATGGATTGAGGAACCCAAAAATGGATTGAGGAACCCAAAAATAGATTGAGGGACACAAAAATAAATTGAGAAACCCGAAAATGGATTCAGGGTCCAAAAAAAAGATTCAGGAACCCAAAAATAGACTCAGGAATCCAAAATTGGGCTGAAGAACCCAAAAATGGATTGAGGGACCAAAAGAAGATTGAGAAACCCAAAAATGGATTGAGGGTCCAAAAATTGGATTGAGGAACCCAAAAATTAATTGAGCAACACAAAAATGTTCTGAGGAAACCAAAAATGGGCTGAGCGACCCAAAAATGGGCTGAGCGACCCAAAAGTGGTCTGAGGAACCCAAAAATGGATTGAGGAATCGAAAGATGCATTGAGGGACCAAAAAATAGATTGAAGAAACAAAAAAATGGATTCATGGAACAAAACATGGTATTAAAAACCCAAAAATGGGCTGAAGGCCCGAAAAATGGATTGAGGAGAACAAAAATGTTTTGAAGGACACAAAAATGAATTGGAAACACAAAAATTGAATTCAGGAATGCAAAAATGAATCGAGGAACCAAAAATGGTTTGAGGAACCCCAAAATAGACTGAGGAACCGAAAAGTGGGCTGCGGAACTCAAAAATAGTTTAAGGGAACCAAAAATGGATTGAGGAACCCAACAATGGATTCAGTAAACCAAAAACAGATTGAGGAACCCAACAATGGGCTGAAGAACCCAAAAGTGGATTGAGGGACCAAAAATAGATTGAAGAAACAAAAAATGGATTCATGGACCAAAAAATGGATTGAAGAACCCAAAAATGGGCTGAAGTCCCGAAAAATGGATTGAGGAAACCAAAAATGTATTGAAGGACCCAAACATGGATTGAGGAATCAAGAAATGGATTGAGGAAATTAAAAATGGATTGAGGAACCCAAAAATGGGCTGAGGGACCCAAAAATGGTCTGAGGGAAGCAAAAATGGATTGAGGAAGGCTGAAATAGGTTGAGGAAACCAAAAATGTTTTGAGGAACCCAAAAATATTCTGAGAAACACAAAAATGGGCTGAGGGAACCAAAAATGGGCTGAGGGAACCAAAACTGGATTGAGGAACCCAAATATGGATTGAGGAAACCAAAAAAGTTCTGAGGAACCCAAAAATGGATTGAAGGACCAAAGAATGAATTGAGGAAACCAAAAATGGATTGAGGAAACCAAAAATGGATTGAGGAACCCAAAAATAGATTGAGGGACCTGAAAACGGATTCAGGGACCAAAAAAAAGATTCAGGAACCCCAAAATAGATTCAGGAATCCAAAAATGGGCTGAAGAACCCAAAAATGGATTGAGGGACCAAAAGAAGATTGAGGAACCCAAAAATGGATTGAGAGACCAAAAAAAGGATTGAGGAACCCAAAAATGGACTGAGGTAACCAAAAATGGATTGAGGAACCCAAAAATTGGATTGAGGAACCGAAAAATGAATTGAGCAACACAAAAATGTCCTGAGGAAACCAAAAATGGGCTGAGCGACCCAAAAGTGGGCTGAGCGACCCAAAAATGGATTGAGGAATCCAAAGATGCATTGAGGGACCAAAAAATAGATTGAAGAAACAAAAAATGGATTCATGGAGCAAAACATGGTATTAAAACCCCAAAAATGGGCTGAAGGCCCGAAAAATGGATTGAGGAGAACAAAAATGTTTTGAAGGACCCAAAAATGAATTGAGGAACACAAAAATTGAATTCAGGAACGCAAAAATGAATTGAGGAACCAAAAATGTTTTGAGGAACCCCAAAATGTTCTGAGGAACAGAAAAATGGGCTGCGGAACACAGAAATAGTTTAAAGGGACCCAAAAATGGATTGAGGAACCCAAAAATGGATTCAGTAAACCAAAAACGGATTGAGGAACCCAAAAATGGGCTGAAGAACCCAAAAGTGGATTGAGGGACCAAAACATAGATTGAAGAAACAAAAAATGGATTCATGGACCAAAAAAGGGATTGAGGAACCCAAAAATGTTCCGAGGAACCCAAAAATGGATTGAGGAACCCAAAAATGGACTGAGGGACCCAAAAATGGGCTGAGGGAACCAAAACTGCATTGAGGAACGCCAAAATGGATTGAGGAATGCCAAAATAGATTGAGGAACCCAAAAATGTTTTGAGGAACCCAAAAATATTCTGAGAAACACAAAAATGGGCTGAGGGAACCAAAAATGGATTGAGGAACCCAAAACCAGAGTGATGAACCTAAAAATGGACTGAGGAAGCCAAGAATGGATTGAGGAACCCAAAAAGGGATTGAGGAACCCAAAAATGGATTGAGGAACCCAAAAATGGATTGGGAACCCAAGAAAAAGGATAGAGGGACCAAAAAATAGATTCAGGAACCCAAAAATGGTCTCAGGAACGCCGAAATGTGCTGAAGGATCCCCAAATGGATTGAGGGACCCAAAAATGGATTGAGGAACCCAAAAATGGGCTGAGAGACCAAAAAATGGATTGAGGAACCCAAAAATGGATTGAAGGAAAAAAAATGGATTGAGGAACTCAAAAATGTATTGAGGAATCGAAGAATGGATTGAGGAAACCAAAAATATCCTGAGAGAACAAAAAATCGATTCAGGAACCCAAAAATGGACTGAGGGAATCAAAAATGGATTGAGGAACGCCAAAATAAATTGAGGAACCCAAAAATATTCTGAGAAACACAATAATGGGCTGAGGGAACCAAAAATGGGCTGAGGGAACCAAAAATGGATTGAGGGTCCAAAAATTGGATTGAGGAACCAAAAAATGAATTGAGCAACACAAAAATGAGCTGAGGAAACCAAAAATGAGCGACCCCCAAAATGGTCTGAGGGAACCAAAAATGGATTGAGGAACCCAAAACCAGATTGATGAACCTAAAAATGGAAAGAGGAACCCAAGAATGGATTGAGGAACCCAAAAAAGGATTGAGGAACCCAAAAATGGATCGAGAGACCCAATAAAGGACTGAGGAACAAAAAAGTCTGAGGTACCCAAAAATGGATTGAGGGTCCAAAAATTGGATTGAGGAACCAAAAAATTAATTGAGCAACACAAAAATGAGCTGAGGAAACCAAAAATGAGCGACCCCCAAAATGGTCTGAGGGAACCAAAAATGGATTGAGGAACTCAAAATGGGCTGAGGGACACCAAAATTGACTGAGGAACTCCCAAAAAAATACAGGGACCCAAAATGAGCTGAAGTAGCAAGAAATGGATTGAGGGACAAAAAAACGGATTAAGCAACCCAGAAATGGGTGGAGAAACCCAAAAATGGATTGAGAAACTCAAAAATTGACTGAGGAATCAAAAAATGGATTGAGGAACCCCAAAATGGGTTGAGAATACCAAAAATGGTCTAAGAAAGCCAAAAATGGATTGAGGAACTCACAAATGGATTGAGGAATCAGAAAATGGATTGAGGAACTTAAAAATGGATTGAGGAACCCAAAAATGTTCTAAGGAAACCAAACGTGGTCTGAGGAACCTAAAAAAATGGGCTGAGGCAACCAAAAATAGATTGAGGAACCCAAAGATGTTCTGAGGAACCCAGAAATATTCTGAGAAACACAAAAATGGGCTGAGGAACCCAAAAATGGGCTGAAGTCCCGAAAAATGGATTGAGGAAACCAGAAATGTATTGAAGGACCCAAAAATGGATTGAGGAACACAAAAATTGAACTCAGGAACGCAAAAATGAATTGAGGAACCAAAAATGGATAGAGGAACCCAAAAATGGGCTGAGGGACCCAAAAATGTGCTGAGGAACCTAAAAAAAGGGATAGGGACCCAAAAATGGGTTGGGGACCAAAAAACGGATTGAGGGTCTAAAAAATGGACTGAGGAATCAAAATATGGATTGAGGAACTAAAAAATGGTCTGAGGAACCGAAAAAAAGGGTTGAGGACATAAAAATGGATTGAGGGTCCAAAAAATGGGTTGCGGGTCCAAAAAATGGATTGAGGAACACAAAAATGGATTGAGGAACCCAAAAAAGGGTTGAGGAATGCAAAAATTGGGTCAGGTACCCAAAAATGGATTGAGGGTCCAAAAAAAGCATTCAGGAACGAAAAAATGGATTGAGGAACCCAAAACAGTTCCGAGGAACCCAAAAATGGATTGAAGGACCAAAAAATAGATTGAGGAACCCAAAAATGGATTGAGGAACCCAAAAATGGATTGAGGAACCCAAAAATAGATTGAGGGACACAAAAATAAATTGAGAAACCCGAAAATGGATTCAGGGTCCAAAAAAAAGATTCAGGAACCCAAAAATAGACTCAGGAATCCAAAATTGGGCTGAAGAACCCAAAAATGGATTGAGGGACCAAAAGAAGATTGAGAAACCCAAAAATGGATTGAGGGTCCAAAAATTGGATTGAGGAACCCAAAAATTAATTGAGCAACACAAAAATGTTCTGAGGAAACCAAAAATGGGCTGAGCGACCCAAAAATGGGCTGAGCGACCCAAAAGTGGTCTGAGGAACCCAAAAATGGATTGAGGAATCGAAAGATGCATTGAGGGACCAAAAAATAGATTGAAGAAACAAAAAAATGGATTCATGGAACAAAACATGGTATTAAAAACCCAAAAATGGGCTGAAGGCCCGAAAAATGGATTGAGGAGAACAAAAATGTTTTGAAGGACACAAAAATGAATTGGAAACACAAAAATTGAATTCAGGAATGCAAAAATGAATCGAGGAACCAAAAATGGTTTGAGGAACCCCAAAATAGACTGAGGAACCGAAAAGTGGGCTGCGGAACTCAAAAATAGTTTAAGGGAACCAAAAATGGATTGAGGAACCCAACAATGGATTCAGTAAACCAAAAACAGATTGAGGAACCCAACAATGGGCTGAAGAACCCAAAAGTGGATTGAGGGACCAAAAATAGATTGAAGAAACAAAAAATGGATTCATGGACCAAAAAATGGATTGAAGAACCCAAAAATGGGCTGAAGTCCCGAAAAATGGATTGAGGAAATCAAAAATGTATTGAAGGACCCAAACATGGATTGAGGAATCAAGAAATGGATTGAGGAAATTAAAAATGGATTGAGGAACCCAAAAATGGGCTGAGGGACCCAAAAATGGTCTGAGGGAAGCAAAAATGGATTGAGGAAGGCTGAAATAGGTTGAGGAAACCAAAAATGTTTTGAGGAACCCAAAAATATTCTGAGAAACACAAAAATGGGCTGAGGGAACCAAAAATGGGCTGAGGGAACCAAAACTGGATTGAGGAACCCAAATATGGATTGAGGAAACCAAAAAAGTTCTGAGGAACCCAAAAATGGATTGAAGGACCAAAGAATGGATTGAGGAAACCAAAAATGGATTGAGGAAACCAAAAATGGATTGAGGAACCCAAAAATAGATTGAGGGACCTGAAAACGGATTCAGGGACCAAAAAAAAGATTCAGGAACCCCAAAATAGATTCAGGAATCCAAAAATGGGCTGAAGAACCCAAAAATGGATTGAGGGACCAAAAGAAGATTGAGGAACCCAAAAATGGATTGAGGGTCCAAAAATTGGATTGAGGAACCCAAAAATTAATTGAGCAACACAAAAATGTTCTGAGGAAACCAAAAATGGGCTGAGCGACCCAAAAATGGGCTGAGCGAACCAAAAGTGGTCTGAGGAACCCAAAAATGGATTGAGGAATCGAAAGATGCATTGAGGGACCAAAAAATAGATTGAAGAAACAAAAAAATGGATTCATGGAACAAAACATGGTATTAAAAACCCAAAAATGGGCTGAAGGCCCGAAAAATGGATTGAGGAGAACAAAAATGTTTTGAAGGACACAAAAATGAATTGGAAACACAAAAATTGAATTCAGGAATGCAAAAATGAATCGAGGAACCAAAAATGGTTTGAGGAACCCCAAAATAGACTGAGGAACCGAAAAGTGGGCTGCGAAACTCAAAAATAGTTTAAGGGAACCAAAAATGGATTGAGGAACCCAACAATGGATTCAGTAAACCAAAAACAGATTGAGGAACCCAACAATGGGCTGAAGAACCCAAAAGTGGATTGAGGGACCAAAAATAGATTGAAGAAACAAAAAATGGATTCATGGACCAAAAAATGGATTGAAGAACCCAAAAATGGGCTGAAGTCCCGAAAAATGGATTGAGGAAACCAAAAATGTATTGAAGGACCCAAACATGGATTGAGGAATCAAAAAATGGATTGAGGAAATTAAAAATGGATTGAGGAACCCAAAAATGTGCTGAGGGACCCAAAAATGGTCTGAGGGAAGCAAAAATGGATTGAGGAAGGCTGAAATAGGTTGAGGAAACCAAAAATGTTTTGAGGAACCCAAAAATATTCTGAGAAACACAAAAATGGGCTGAGGGAACCAAAAATGGGCTGAGGGAACCAAAACTGGATTGAGGAACCCAAATATGGATTGAGGAAACCAAAAAAGTTCTGAGGAACCCAAAAATGGATTGAAGGACCAAAGAATGGATTGAGGAAACCAAAAATGGATTGAGGAAACCAAAAATGGATTGAGGAACCCAAAAATAGATTGAGGGACCTGAAAACGGATTCAGGGACCAAAAAAAAGATTCAGGAACCCCAAAATAGATTCAGGAATCCAAAAATGGGCTGAAGAACCCAAAAATGGATTGAGGGACCAAAAGAAGATTGAGGAACCCAAAAATGGATTGAGAGACCAAAAAAAGGATTGAGGAACCCAAAAATGGACTGAGGTAACCAAAAATGGATTGAGGAATCCAAAAATTGGATTGAGGAACCGAAAAATGAATTGAGCAACACAAAAATGTCCTGAGGAAACCAAAAATGGGCTGAGCGACCCAAAAGTGGGCTGAGCGACCCAAAAATGGATTGAGGAATCCAAAGATGCATTGAGGGACCAAAAAATAGATTGAAGAAACAAAAAATGGATTCATGGAGCAAAACATGGTATTAAAACCCCAAAAATGGGCTGAAGGCCCGAAAAATGGATTGAGGAGAACAAAAATGTTTTGAAGGACCCAAAAATGAATTGAGGAACACAAAAATTGAATTCAGGAACGCAAAAATGAATTGAGGAACCAAAAATGTTTTGAGGAACCCCAAAATAGACTGAGGAACAGAAAAATGGGCTGCGGAACACAGAAATAGTTTAAAGGGACCCAAAAATGGATTGAGGAACCCAAAAATGGATTCAGTAAACCAAAAACGGATTGAGGAACCCAAAAATGGGCTGAAGAACCCAAAAGTGGATTGAGGGACCAAAACATAGATTGAAGAAACAAAAAATGGATTCATGGACCAAAAAAGGGATTGAGGAACCCAAAAATGTTCCGAGGAACCCAAAAATGGATTGAGGAACCCAAAAATGGACTGAGGGACCCAAAAATGGGCTGAGGGAACCAAAACTGCATTGAGGAACGCCAAAATGGATTGAGGAATGCCAAAATAGATTGAGGAACCCAAAAATGTTTTGAGGAACCCAAAAATATTCTGAGAAACACAAAAATGGGCTGAGGGAACCAAAAATGGATTGAGGAACCCAAAACCAGAGTGATGAACCTAAAAATGGACTGAGGAACCCAAGAATGGATTGAGGAACCCAAAAAGGGATTGAGGAACCCAAAAATGGATTGAGGAACCCAAAAATGGATTGGGAACCCAAGAAAAAGGATAGAGGGACCAAAAAATAGATTCAGGAACCCAAAAATGGTCTCAGGAACGCCGAAATGTGCTGAAGGATCCCCAAATGGATTGAGGGACCCAAAAATGGATTGAGGAACCCAAAAATGGATTGAAGGAAAAAAAATGGATTGAGGAACTCAAAAATGTATTGAGGAATCGAAGAATGGATTGAGGAAACCAAAAATATCCTGAGAGAACAAAAAATCGATTCAGGAAACCAAAAATGGACTGAGGGAATCAAAAATGGATTGAGAAACGCCAAAATAAATTGAGGAACCCAAAAATGTTCTGAGAAACACAATAATGGGCTGACGGAACCAAAAATGGGCTGAGGGAACCAAAAATGGGCTGAGGGAACCAAAAATGGATTGAGGAACCCCAAACCAGATTGATGAACCTAAAAATGGAAAGAGGAACCCAAGAATGGATTGAGGAACCCAAAAAAGGATTGAGGAACCCAAAAATGGATTGAGAGACCCAATAAAGGACTGAGGAACTATAAAATGGACTGAGGTACCCAAAAATGGATTGAGGGTCCAAAAATTGGATTGAGGAACCCAAAAATGAATTGAGCAACACAAAAATGAGCTGAGGAAACCAAAAATGAGCGACCCCCAAAATGGTCTGAGGGAACCAAAAATGGATTGAGGAACTCAAAAATGGGCTGAGGGACACCAAAATTGACTGAGGAACCCCCAAAAAAATACAGGGACCCAAAAATGAGCTGAGGTATCAAGAAATGGATTGAGGGACAAAAAAACGGATTAAGCAACCCAGAAATGGGTGGAGAAACCCAAAAATGGATTGAGAAACTCAAAAATTGACTGAAGAATCAAAAAATGGATTGAGGAACCCCAAAATGGGTTGAGAATACCAAAAATGGGCTAAAGAAGCCAAAAATGGATTGAGGAACTCACAAATGGATTGAGGAATCAAAAAATGCATTGAGGAACTTAAAAATGGATTGAGGAACCCAAAAATGTTCTGAGGAAACCAAACGTGGTCTGAGGAACCCAAAAATGGGCTGAGGGACCCAAAAATGGGCTGAGGGAACCAAAAATGGATTGAGGAAATCCAAAAGAGATTGAGGAACCCAAAGATCTTCTGAGGAACCCAGAAATATTCTGAGAAACACAAAAATGGCCTGAGGAACCCAAAAATGGGCTGAAGTCCCGAAAAATGGATTGAGGAAACCAGAAATGTATTGAAGGACCCAAAAATGGATTGAGGAACCCAAAAATGGACTGAGGGACCCAAAAATGGGCTGAGGAACCTAAAAAAAGGGATAGGGACCCAAAAATGGGTTGGGGACCAAAAATCGGATTGAGGGTCTAAAAAATGGACTGAGGAATCAAAATATGGATTGAGGAACTAAAAAAAGGGCTGAGGAACCGAAAAAAAGGATTGAGGTCATAAAAATGGATTGAGGGTCCAAAAAATGGGTTGCGGGTCCAAAAAATGGATTGAGGAACACAAAAATGGATTGAGGAACCCAAAAAAGGGTTGAGGAATGCAAAAAAATTGGGTCAGGTACCCAAAAATGGATTGAGGGTCCAAAAAAAGCAATTGAGGGTCCAGAAAAAGCATTCAGGAACGAAAAAATGGATTGAGGAACCCAAAAAAGTTCCGAGGAACCCAAAAATGGATTGAAGGACCAAAAAATGGATTGAGGAGCCCAAAAATGGATTGAGGAACCCAAAAATAGATTGAGGGACACAAAAATAAATTGAGAAACCCGAAAAAGGATTCAGGATCCAAAAAAAAAATCAGGAAACCAAAAATAGACTCAGGAATCCCAAAATGGGCTGAAGAACCCAAAAATGGATTGAGGGACCAAAAGAAGATTGAGAAACACAAAAATGGATTGAGGGTCCAAAAATTGTATTGAGGAACCCAAAAATTAATTGAGCAACACAAAAATGTTCTGAGGAAACCAAAAATGGGCTGATCGACCCAAAAATGGGCTGAGCGACCCAAAAGTGGTCTGAGGAACCCAAAAATGGATTGAGGAATCCAAAGATGCATTGAGGGACCAAAAAATAGATTGAAGAAACAAAAAAATGGATTCATGGAACAAAACATGGTATTAAAAACCCAAAAATGGGCTGAAGGCCCGAAAAATGGATTGAGGAGAACAAAAATGTTTTGAAGGACACAAAAATGAATTGAGAAACACAAAAATTGAATTCAGGAATGCAAAAATGAATCGAGGAACCAAAAATGGTTTGAGGAACCCCAAAATAGACTGAGGAACCGAAAAGTGCGCTGCGGAACTCAAAAATAGTTTAAGGGAACCAAAAATGGATTGAGGAACCCAACAATGGATTCAGTAAACCAAAAACAGATTGAGGAACCCAACAATGGGCTGAAGAACCCAAAAGTGGATTGAGGGACCAAAACATAGATTGAGGAACCCAAAGAAGGATTGAGGGACCAAAAATAGATTGAAGAAACAAAAAATGGATTCATGGACCAAAAAATGGATTGAAGAACCCAAAAATGGGCTGAAGTCCCGAAAAATGGATTGAGGAAACCAAAAATGTATTGAAGGAACCAAACATGGATTGAGGAATCAAAAAATGGATTGAGGAAATTAAAAATGGATTGAGGAACCCAAAAATGGGCTGAGGGACCCAAAAATGGTCTGAGGGAAGCAAAAATGGATTGAGGAAGGCTGAAATAGGTTGAGGAAACCAAAAATGTTTTGAGGAACCCAAAAATATTCTGAGAAACACAAAAATGGGCTGAGGGAACCAAAACTGGATTGAGGAACCCAAATATGGATTGAGGAAACCAAAAAAGTTCTGAGGAACCCAAAAATGGATTGAAGGACCAAAGAATGGATTGAGGAAACCAAAAATGGATTGAGGAACCCAAAAATAGATTGAGGGACCTGAAAACGGATTCAGGGACCAAAAAAAAGATTCAGGAACCCCAAAATAGATTCAGGAATCCAAAAATGGGCTGAAGAACCCAAAAATGGATTGAGGGACCAAAAGAAGATTGAGGAACCCAAAAATGGATTGAGAGACCAAAAAAAGGATTGAGGAACCCAAAAATGGACTGAGGTAACCAAAAATGGATTGAGGAACCCAAAAATTGGATTGAGGAACCGAAAAATGAATTGAGCAACACAAAAATGTCCTGAGGAAACCAAAAATGGGCTGAGCGACCCAAAAGTGGGCTGAGCGACCCAAAAATGGATTGAGGAATCCAAAGATGCATTGAGGGACCAAAAAATAGATTGAAGAAACAAAAAATGGATTCATGGAGCAAAACATGGTATTAAAACCCCAAAAATGGGCTGAAGGCCCGAAAAATGGATTGAGGAGAACAAAAATGTTTTGAAGGACCCAAAAATGAATTGAGGAACACAAAAATTGAATTCAGGAACGCAAAAATGAATTGAGGAACCAAAAATGGTTTGAGGAACCCCAAAATGTTCTGAGGAACAGAAAAATGGGCTGCGGAACACAGAAATAGTTTAAAGGGACCCAAAAATGGATTGTGGAACCCAAAAATGGATTCAGTAAACCAAAAACGGATTGAGGAACCCAAAAATGGGCTGAAGAACCCAAAAGTGGATTGAGGGACCAAAACATAGATTGAAGAAACAAAAAATGGATTCATGGACCAAAAAAGGGATTGAGGAACCCAAAAATGTTCCGAGGAACCCAAAAATGGATTGAGGAACCCAAAAATGGACTGAGGGACCCAAAAATGGGCTGAGGGAACCAAAACTGCATTGAGGAACGCCAAAATGGATTGAGGAATGCCAAAATAGATTGAGGAACCCAAAAATGTTTTGAGGAACCCAAAAATATTCTGAGAAACACAAAAATGGGCTGAGGGAACCAAAAATGGATTGAGGAACCCAAAACCAGAGTGATGAACCTAAAAATGGACTGAGGAAGCCAAGAATGGATTGAGGAACCCAAAAAGGGATTGAGGAACCCAAAAATGGATTGAGGAACCCAAAAATGGATTGGGAACCCAAGAAAAAGGATAGAGGGACCAAAAAATAGATTCAGGAACCCAAAAATGGTCTCAGGAACGCCGAAATGTGCTGAAGGATCCCCAAATGGATTGAGGGACCCAAAAATGGATTGAGGAACCCAAAAATGGGCTGAGAGACCAAAAAATGGATTGAGGAACCCAAAAATGGATTGAAGGAAAAAAAATGGATTGAGGAACTCAAAAATGTATTGAGGAATCGAAGAATGGATTGAGGAAACCAAAAATATCCTGAGAGAACAAAAAATCGATTCAGGAACCCAAAAATGGACTGAGGGAATCAAAAATGGATTGAGGAACGCCAAAATAAATTGAGGAACCCAAAAATGTTCTGAGAAACACAATAATGGGCTGAGGGAACCAAAAATGGGCTGAGGGAACCAAAAATGGATTGAGGAACCCCAAACCAGATTGATGAACCTAAAAATGGAAAGAGGAACCCAAGAATGGATTGAGGAACCCAAAAAAGGATTGAGGAACCCAAAAATGGATTGAGAGACCCAATAAAGGACTGAGGAACTAAAAAATGGACTGAGGTACCCAAAAATGGATTGAGGGTCCAAAAATTGGATTGAGGAACCAAAAAATGAATTGAGCAACACAAAAATGAGCTGAGGAAACCAAAAATGAGCGACCCCCAAAATGGTCTGAGGGAACCAAAAATGGATTGAGGAACTCAAAAATGGGCTGAGGGACACCAAAATTGACTGAGGAACCCCCAAAAAAATACAGGGACCCAAAAATGAGCTGAGGTATCAAGAAATGGATTGAGGGACAAAAAACCGGATTAAGCAACCCAGAAATGGGTGGAGAAACCCAAAAATGGATTGAGAAACTCAAAAATTGACTGAGGAATCAAAAAATGGATTGAGGAACTTAAAAATGGATTGAGGAACCCAAAAATGTTCTGAGGAAACCAAACGTGGTCTGAGGAACCCAAAAATGGGCTGAGGGACCCAAAAATGGGCTGAGGGAACCAAAAATGGATTGAGGAAATCCAAAATAGATTGAGGAACCCAAAGATGTTCTGAGGAACCGAGAAATATTCTGAGAAACACAAAAATGGCCTGAGGGAACCAAAAATGGGCTGAAGGAACCAAAAATGGATTGAGGAACACAAAAATGGATTGAGGAAATCAGAAATGTATTGAAGGACGCAAAAATGATATGAGGAACACAGAAATTGAACTCAGGAACAAAGAAAAGAAAAGAGGAACCAATAATGGATAGAGGAATCCAAAAATGGGCTGAGGAACCTAAAAAAAGGGATAGGGACCCAAAAATGGGTTGGGGACCAAAAAATGGATTGAGGGTCTAAAAAATGGATTGAGGAATCAAAAAATGGATTGAGGAACTAAAAAATGAGCTGAGGAACCGAAAAAAAGGGCTGAGGACCTAAAAATGGATTGAGGGTCCAAAAAATGGGTTGCGGGTCCAAAAAATGGATTGAGGAACACAAAAATGGATTGAGGAACCCAAAAAAGGGTTGAGGAATGCAAAAATTGGGTCAGGTACCCAAAAATGGATTGAGGGTCCAAAAAAAGCATTCAGGAACGAAAAAATGGATTGAGGAACCCAAAAAAGTTCTGAGGAACCCAAAAATGGATTGAAGGACCAAAAAATGGATTTGAGAAACCCAAAAATGGATTGAGGAACCCAAAAATGGATTGAGGAACCCAAAAATAGATTGAGGGACACAAAAATAAATTGAGAAACCCGAAAATGGATTCAGGGTCCAAAAAAAAGATTCAGGAACCCAAAAATAGACTCAGGAATCCAAAAATGGGCTGAAGAACCCAAAAATGGATTGAGGGACCAAAAGAAGATTGAGAAACCCAAAAATGGATTGAGAAACTCAAAAATTGACTGAGGAATCAAAAAATGGATTGAGGAACCCCAAAATGGGTTGAGAATACCAAAAATGGGCTAAAGAAGCCAAAAATGGATTGAGGAACTCACAAATGGATTGAGGAATCAAAAAATGGATTGAGGAACTTAAAAATGGATTGAGGAACCCAAAAATGTTCTGAGGAAACCAAACGTGGTCTGAGGAAACCAAAAATGGGCTGAGGGACCCAAAAATGGGCTGAGGGAACCAAAAACGGATTGAGGAAATCCAAAATAGATTGAGGAACCCAAAAATGTTCTGAGGAACCCAGAAATATTCTGAGAAACACAAAAATGGGCTGAGGAACCCAAAAATGGGCTGAGGAACCCAAAAATGGGCTGAAGTCCTGAAAAATGGATTGAGGAAACCAGAAATGTATTGAAGGACCCAAAAATGGATTGAGGAACATGAAAAATTGAACTCAGGAACGCAAAAATGAATTGAGGAACCAAAAATGGATAGAGGAACCCAAAAATGGACTCAGGGACCCAAAAATGGGCTGAGGAACCTAAAAAAAGGGATAGGGACCCACAAATGGGTTGGGGACCAAAAAACGGATTGAGGGTCTAAAAAATGGATTGAGGAAACAAAAAATGGATTGAGGAACTATAAAATGGACGGAGGAACCGAAAAAAAGGGTTGAGGACCTAAAAATGGATTGAGGGTCCAAAAAATGGGTTGCGGGTCCAAAAAATGGATTGAGGAACACAAAAATGGATTGAGGAACCCAAAAAAGGGTTGAGGAATGCAAAAATTGGGTCAGGTACCCAAAAATGGATTGAGGGTCCAGAAAAAGCATTCAGGAACGAAAAAATGGATTGAGGAACCCAAAAAAGTTCCGAGGAAACCAAAAATGGATTGAAGGACCAAAAAATGGATTGAGGAGCCCAAAAATGGATTGAGGAACCCAAAAATAGATTGAGGAACACAAAAATAAATTGAGAAACCCGAAAAAGGATTCAGGATCCAAAAAAAAAAATCAGGAAACCAAAAATAGACTCAGGAATCCCAAAATGGGCTGAAGAATCCAAAAATGGATTGAGGGACCAAAAGAAGATTGAGAAACACAAAAATGGATTGAGGGTCCAAAAATTGGATTGAGGAACCCAAAAATTAATTGAGCAACACAAAAATGTTCTGAGGAAACCAAAAATGGGCTGATCGACCCAAAAATGGGCTGAGCGACCCAAAAGTGGTCTGAGGAACCCAAAAATGGATTGAGGAATCCAAAGATGCATTGAGGGACCAAAAAATAGATTGAAGAAACAAAAAAATGGATTCATGGAACAAAACATGGTATTAAAAACCCAAAAATGGGCTGAAGGCCCGAAAAATGGATTGAGGAGAACAAAAATGTTTTGAAGGACACAAAAATGAATTGAGAAACACAAAAATTGAATTCAGGAATGCAAAAATGAATCGAGGAACCAAAAATGGTTTGAGGAACCCCAAAATAGACTGAGGAACCGAAAAGTGGGCTGCAGAACTCAAAAATAGTTTAAGGGAACCAAAAATGGATTGAGGAACCCAACAATGGATTCAGTAAACCAAAAACAGATTGAGGAACCCAACAATGGGCTGAAGAACCCAAAAGTGGATTGAGGGACCAAAACATAGATTGAGGAACCCAAAGAAGGATTGAGGGACCAAAAATAGATTGAAGAAACAAAAAATGGATTCATGGACCAAAAAATGGATTGAAGAACCCAAAAATGGGCTGAAGTCACGAAAAATGGATTGAGGAAACCAAAAATGTATTGAAGGACCCAAACATGGATTGAGGAATCAAAAAATGGATTGAGGAAATTAAAAATGGATTGAGGAACCCAAAAATGGGCTGAGGGACCCAAAAATGGTCTGAGGGAAGCAAAAATGGATTGAGGAAGGCTGAAATAGGTTGAGGAAACCAAAAATGTTTTGAGGAACCCAAAAATATTCTGAGAAACACAAAAATGGGCTGAGGGAACCAAAAATGGGCTGAGGGAACCAAAAATGGTTTGAGGAACCCAAATATGGATTGAGGAAACCAAAAAAGTTCTGAGGAACCCAAAAATGGATTGAAGGACCAAAGAATGGATTGAGGAAACCAAAAATGGATTGAGGAAACCAAAAATGGATTGAGGAACCCAAAAATAGATTGAGGGACCTGAAAACGGATTCAGGGACCAAAAAAAAGATTCAGGAACCCCAAAATAGATTCAGGAATCCAAAAATGGGCTGAAGAACCCAAAAATGGATTGAGGGACCAAAAGAAGATTGAGGAACCCAAAAATGGATTGAGAGACCAAAAAAAGGATTGAGGAACCCAAAAATGGACTGAGGTAACCAAAAATGGATTGAGGAACCCAAAAATTGGATTGAGGAACCGAAAAATGAATTGAGCAACACAAAAATGTCCTGAGGAAACCAAACATGGGCTGAGCGACCCAAAAGTGGGCTGAGCGACCCAAAAATGGATTGAGGAATCCAAAGATGCATTGAGGGACCAAAAAATAGATTGAAGAAACAAAAAATGGATTCATGGAGCAAAACATGGTATTAAAACCCCAAAAATGGGCTGAAGGCCCGAAAAATGGATTGAGGAGAACAAAAATGTTTTGAAGGACCCAAAAATGAATTGAGGAACACAAAAATTGAATTCAGGAACGCAAAAATGAATTGAGGAACCAAAAATGGTTTGAGGAACCCCAAAATGTTCTGAGGAACCGAAAAATGGGCTGCGGAACACAGAAATAGTTTAAAGGGACCCAAAAATGGATTGAGGAACCCAAAAATGGATTCAGTAAACCAAAAACGGATTGAGGAACCCAAAAATGGGCTGAAGAACCCAAAAGTGGATTGAGGGACCAAAACATAGATTGAAGAAACAAAAAATGGATTCATGGACCAAAAAAGGGATTGAGGAACCCAAAAATGTTCCGAGGAACCCAAAAATGGATTGAGGAACCCAAAAATGGACTGAGGGACCCAAAAATGGGCTGAGGGAACCAAAACTGCATTGAGGAACGCCAAAATGGATTGAGGAATGCCAAAATAGATTGAGGAACCCAAAAATGTTTTGAGGAACCCAAAAATATTCTGAGAAACACAAAAATGGGCTGAGGGAACCAAAAATGGATTGAGGAACCCAAAACCAGAGTGATGAACCTAAAAATGGACTGAGGAAGCCAAGAATGGATTGAGGAACCCAAAAAGGGATTGAGGAACCCAAAAATGGATTGAGGAACCCAAAAATGGATTGGGAACCCAAGAAAAAGGATAGAGGGACCAAAAAATAGATTCAGGAACCCAAAAATGGTCTCAGGAACGCTGAAATGTGCTGAAGGATCCCCAAATGGATTGAGGGACCCAAAAATGGATTGAGGAACCCAAAAATGGGCTGAGAGACCAAAAAATGGATTGAGGAACCCAAAAATGGATTGAAGGAAAAAAAATGGATTGAGGAACTCAAAAATGTATTGAGGAATCGAAGAATGGATTGAGGAAACCAAAAATATCCTGAGAGAACAAAAAATCGATTCAGGAACCCAAAAATGGACTGAGGGAATCAAAAATGGATTGAGAAACGCCAAAATAAATTGAGGAACCCAAAAATGTTCTGAGAAACACAATAATGGGCTGAGGGAACCAAAAATGGGCTGAGGGAACCAAAAATGGATTGAGGAACCCCAAACCAGATTGATGAACCTAAAAATGGAAAGAGGAACCCAAGAATGGATTGAGGAACCCAAAAAAGGATTGAGGAACCCAAAAATGGATTGAGAGACCCAATAAAGGACTGAGGAACTAAAAAATGGACTGAGGTACCCAAAAATGGATTGAGGGTCCAAAAATTGGATTGAGGAACCAAAAAATGAATTGAGCAACACAAAAATGAGCTGAGGAAACCAAAAATGAGCGACCCCCAAAATGGTCTGAGGGAACCAAAAATGGATTGAGGAACTCAAAAATGGGCTGAGGGACACCAAAATTGACTGAGGAACCCCCAAAAAAATACAGGGACCCAAAAATGAGCTGAGGTATCAAGAAATGGATTGAGGGACAAAAAACCGGATTAAGCAACCCAGAAATGGGTGGAGAAACCCAAAAATGGATTGAGAAACTCAAAAATTGACTGAGGAATCAAAAAATGGATTGAGGAACTTAAAAATGGATTGAGGAACCCAAAAATGTTCTGAGGAAACCAAACGTGGTCTGAGGAACCCAAAAATGGGCTGAGGGACCCAAAAATGGGCTGAGGGAACCAAAAATGGATTGAGGAAATCCAAAATAGATTGAGGAACCCAAAGATGTTCTGAGGAACCCAGAAATATTCTGAGAAACACAAAAATGGCCTGAGGGAACCAAAAATGGGCTGAAGGAACCAAAAATGGATTGAGGAACACAAAAATGGATTGAGGAAATCAGAAATGTATTGAAGGACGCAAAAATGATATGAGGAACACAGAAATTGAACTCAGGAACAAAAAAAAGAAAAGAGGAACCAAAAATGGATAGAGGAATCCAAAAATGGGCTGAGGAACCTAAAAAAAGGGATAGGGACCCAAAAATGGGTTGGGGACCAAAAAATGGATTGAGGGTCTAAAAAATGGATTGAGGAATCAAAAAATGGATTGAGGAACTAAAAAATGGGCTGAGGAACCGAAAAAAAGGGCTGAGGACCTAAAAATGGATTGAGGGTCCAAAAAATGGGTTGCGGGTCCAAAAAATGGATTGAGGAACACAAAAATGGATTGAGGAACCCAAAAAAGGGTTGAGGAATGCAAAAATTGGGTCAGGTACCCAAAAATGGATTGAGGGTCCAAAAAAAGCATTCAGGAACGAAAAAATGGATTGAGGAACCCAAAAAAGTTCTGAGGAACCCAAAAATGGATTGAAGGACCAAAAAATGGATTTGAGAAACCCAAAAATGGATTGAGGAACCCAAAAATGGATTGAGGAACCCAAAAATAGATTGAGGGACACAAAAATAAATTGAGAAACCCGAAAATGGATTCAGGGTCCAAAAAAAAGATTCAGGAACCCAAAAATAGACTCAGGAATCCAAAAATGGGCTGAAGAACCCAAAAATGGATTGAGGGACCAAAAGAAGATTGAGAAACCCAAAAATGGATTGAGGGTCCAAAAATTGGATTGAGGAACCCAAAAATTAATTGAGCAAAACAAAAATGTTCTGAGGAAACCAAAAATGGGCTGATCGACCCAAAAATGGGCTGAGCGACCCAAAAGTGGTCTGAGGAACCCAAAAATGGATTGAGGAATCCAAAGATGCATTGAGGGACCAAGAAATAGATTGAAGAAACAAAAAATGGATTCATGGAGCAAAACATGGTATTAAAACCCCAAAAATGGGCTGAAGGCCCGAACAATGGATTGAGGAGAACAAAAACGTTTTGAAGGACCCAAAAATGAATTGAGGAACACAAAAATTGAATTCAGGAACGCAAAAATGAATCGAGTAACCAAAAATGGTTTGAGGAACCCCAAAATGGATTGAGGAAACCAGAAATGTATTGAAGGACGCAAAAATGAATTGAGGAACCCAAAATCGATAGAGGAACCCAAAAATGGGCTGAGGAACCTAAAAAAAGCGATAGGGACCCAAAAATGGGCTGGGGACCAAAAAACGGATTGAGGGTCTAAAAAATGGATTGAGGAATCAAAAAATGGATTGAGGAACTAAAAAATGGGCTGAGGAAAAGAAAAAAAGGGCTGAGGACCTTAAAATGGATTGAGGGTCCAGAAAATGGGTTGCGGGTCCAAAAAATGGATAGAGGAACACAAAAATGGATTGAGGAACCCAAAAAAGGGTTGAGGAATCCAAAGATGCCTTGAGGGACCAAAAAATAGATTGAAGAAACAAAAAAATGGATTCATGGAGCAAAACATGGTATTAAAACCCCCAAAATGGGCTGAAGGCCCGAAAAATGGATTGAGGAGAACAAAAATGTTTTGAAGGACCCAAAAATGAATTGAGGAACACAAAAATTGAATTCAGGAACGCAAAAATGAATTGAGGAACCAAAAATGTTTTGAGGAACCCCAAAATAGACTGAGGAACCGAAAAATGGGCTGCGGAACCCAAAAATAGTTTAAAGGGACCCAAAAATGGATTGAGGAACCCAAAAATGGATTCAGTAAACCAAAAACGGATTGAGGAACCCAAAAATGGGCTGAAGAACCCAAAAGTGGATTGAGGGACCAAAACATAGATTGAGGAACCCAAAGAAGGATTGAGGGACCAAAAAATAGATTGAAGAAACAAAAAATGGATTCATGGACCAAAAAATGGATTGAAGAACCCAAAAATGGGCTGAAGTCCCGAAAAATGGATTGAGGAAACCAAAAATGTATTGAAGGACCCAAACATGGATTGAGGAATCAAAAAATGGATTGAGGAACTTAAAAATGGATTGAGGAAACCAAAAATGGACTGAGGGACCCAAAAATGGGCTGAGGGAAGCGAAAATGGTTTGAGGAACGCCAAAATAGATTGAGGAAACCAAAAATGTTTTGAGGAAGCCAAAAATATTCTGAGAAACACAAAAATGAGCTGAGGGAACCAAAAATGGATTGAGGAACCCAAAACCAGATTGATGAACCTAAAAATGGACTGAGGAACCCAAGAATGGATTGAGGAACCCAAAAATGGATTGGGAACCCAAAAAAAAGGATAGAGGGACCAAAACATAGATTCAGGAACCTAAAAATGGTCTGAGGAATGCCAAAAAGTGCTGAAGGATCCCAAAATGGATTGAGGGACCCAAAAATGGATTGAGGAACCCAAAAATGGGCTGAGAGACCAAAAAATGGATTGAGGAACCCAAAAATGGATTGAAGGAAAAAAAAATGGATTGAGGAACTCAAAAATGTATAGAGGAATCGAAGAATGGATTGAGGAAACCAAAAATATCCTGAGAGACCAAAAAATTGATTCAGGAATCCAAAAATGGACTGAGGGAATCAAAAATGGATTGAGGAACGCCAAAATAAATTGAGGAACCCAAAAATGTTCTGAGAAACACAATAATGGGCTGAGGGAACCAAAAATGGGCTGAGGGAACCAAAAATGGATTGAGGAACCCAAAACCAGATTGATGAACCTAAAAATGGAAAGAGGAACCCAAGAATGGATTGAGGAACCCAAAAAAGGATTGAGGAACCCAAAAATGGATTGAGAGACCCAATAAAGGAAAGAGGAACTAAAAAATGGACTCAGCTACCCAAAAATGGATTGAGGGTCCAAAAATTGGATTGAGGAACCAAAAAATGAATTGAGTAACACAAAAATGAGCTGAGGAAACCAAAAATGAGCGACCCCCAAAATGGTCTGAGGGAACCAAAAATGGATTGAGGAACTCAAAAATGGTCTGAGGGACACCAAAATTGACTGATGAACCCCCCAAAAAATACAGGGACCCAAAAATGAGCTGAGGTATCAAGAAATGGATTGAGGGACAAAAAAACGGATTAAGCAACCCAGAAATGGGTGGAGAAACCCAAAAATGGATTGAGAAACTCAAAAATTGACTGAGGAATCAAAAAATGGATTGAGGAACCCCAAAATGGGTTGAGAATACCAAAAATGGGCTAAAGAAGCCAAAAATGGATTGAGGAACTCACAAATGGATTGAGGAATCAAAAAATGGATTGAGGAACTTAAAAATGGATTGAGGAACCCAAAAATGTTCTGAGGAAACCAAACGTGGTCTGAGGAACCCAAAAATGGGCTGAGGGACCCAAAAATGGGCTGAGGGAACCAAAAATGGATTGAGGAAATCCAAAATAGATTGAGGAACCCAAAAATGTTCTGAGGAACCCAGAAATATTCTGAGAAACACAAAAATGGGCTGAGGAACCCAAAAATGGGCTGAGGAACCCAAAAATGGGCTGAAGTCCTGAAAAATGGATTGAGGAAACCAGAAATGTATTGAAGGACCCAAAAATGGATTGAGGAACATGAAAAATTGAACTCAGGAACGCAAAAATGAATTGAGGAACCAAAAATGGATAGAGGAACCCAAAAATGGACTCAGGGACCCAAAAATGGGCTGAGGAACCTAAAAAAAGGGATAGGGACCCACAAATGGGTTGGGGACCAAAAAACGGATTGAGGGTCTAAAAAATGGATTGAGGAAACAAAAAATGGATTGAGGAACTATAAAATGGACGGAGGAACCGAAAAAAAGGGTTGAGGACCTAAAAATGGATTGAGGGTCCAAAAAATGGGTTGCGGGTCCAAAAAATGGATTGAGGAACACAAAAATGGATTGAGGAACCCAAAAAAGGGTTGAGGAATGCAAAAATTGGGTCAGGTACCCAAAAATGGATTGAGGGTCCAGAAAAAGCATTCAGGAACGAAAAAATGGATTGAGGAACCCAAAAAAGTTCCGAGGAACCCAAAAATGGATTGAAGGACCAAAAAATGGATTGAGGAGCCCAAAAATGGATTGAGGAACCCAAAAATAGATTGAGGAACACAAAAATAAATTGAGAAACCCGAAAAAGGATTCAGGATCCAAAAAAAAAAATCAGGAAACCAAAAATAGACTCAGGAATCCCAAAATGGGCTGAAGAATCCAAAAATGGATTGAGGGACCAAAAGAAGATTGAGAAACACAAAAATGGATTGAGGGTCCAAAAATTGGATTGAGGAACCCAAAAATTAATTGAGCAACACAAAAATGTTCTGAGGAAACCAAAAATGGGCTGATCGACCCAAAAATGGGCTGAGCGACCCAAAAGTGGTCTGAGGAACCCAAAAATGGATTGAGGAATCCAAAGATGCATTGAGGGACCAAAAAATAGATTGAAGAAACAAAAAAATGGATTCATGGAACAAAACATGGTATTAAAAACCCAAAAATGGGCTGAAGGCCCGAAAAATGGATTGAGGAGAACAAAAATGTTTTGAAGGACCCAAAAATGAATTGAGAAACACAAAAATTGAATTCAGGAATGCAAAAATGAATCGAGGAACCAAAAATGGTTTTAGGAACCCCAAAATAGACTGAGGAACCGAAAAGTGGGCTGCGGAACTCAAAAATAGTTTAAGGGAACCAAAAATGGATTGAGGAACCCAACAATGGATTCAGTAAACCAAAAACAGATTGAGGAACCCAACAATGGGCTGAAGAACCCAAAAGTGGATTGAGGGACCAAAACATAGATTGAGGAACCCAAAGAAGGATTGAGGGACCAAAAATAGATTGAAGAAACAAAAAATGGATTCATGGACCAAAAAATGGATTGAAGAACCCAAAAATGGGCTGAAGTCACGAAAAATGGATTGAGGAAACCAAAAATGTATTGAAGGACCCAAACATGGATTGAGGAATCAAAAAATGGATTGAGGAAATTAAAAATGGATTGAGGAACCCAAAAATGGGCTGAGGGACCCAAAAATGGTCTGAGGGAAGCAAAAATGGATTGAGGAAGGCTGAAATAGGTTGAGGAAACCAAAAATGTTTTGAGGAACCCAAAAATATTCTGAGAAACACAAAAATGGGCTGAGGGAACCAAAAATGGGCTGAGGGAACCAAAAATGGTTTGAGGAACCCAAATATGGATTGAGGAAACCAAAAAAGTTCTGAGGAACCCAAAAATGGATTGAAGGACCAAAGAATGGATTGAGGAAACCAAAAATGGATTGAGGAAACCAAAAATGGATTGAGGAACCCAAAAATAGATTGAGGGACCTGAAAACGGATTCAGGGACCAAAAAAAAGATTCAGGAACCCCAAAATAGATTCAGGAATCCAAAAATGGGCTGAAGAACCCAAAAATGGATTGAGGGACCAAAAGAAGATTGAGGAACCCAAAAATGGATTGAGAGACCAAAAAAAGGATTGAGGAACCCAAAAATGGAATGAGGTAACCAAAAATGGATTGAGGAACCCAAAAATTGGATTGAGGAACCGAAAAATGAATTGAGCAACACAAAAATGTCCTGAGGAAACCAAACATGGGCTGAGCGACCCAAAAGTGGGCTGAGCGACCCAAAAATGGATTGAGGAATCCAAAGATGCATTGAGGGACCAAAAAATAGATTGAAGAAACAAAAAATGGATTCATGGAGCAAAACATGGTATTAAAACCCCAAAAATGGGCTGAAGGCCCGAAAAATGGATTGAGGAGAACAAAAATGTTTTGAAGGACCCAAAAATGAATTGAGGAACACAAAAATTGAATTCAGGAACGCAAAAATGAATTGAGGAACCAAAAATGGTTTGAGGAACCCCAAAATGTTCTGAGGAACCGAAAAATGGGCTGCGGAACACAGAAATAGTTTAAAGGGACCCAAAAATGGATTGAGGAACCCAAAAATGGATTCAGTAAACCAAAAACGGATTGAGGAACCCAAAAATGGGCTGAAGAACCCAAAAGTGGATTGAGGGACCAAAACATAGATTGAAGAAACAAAAAATGGATTCATGGACCAAAAAAGGGATTGAGGAACCCAAAAATGTTCCGAGGAACCCAAAAATGGATTGAGGAACCCAAAAATGGACTGAGGGACCCAAAAATGGGCTGAGGGAACCAAAACTGCATTGAGGAACGCCAAAATGGATTGAGGAATGCCAAAATAGATTGAGGAACCCAAAAATGTTTTGAGGAACCCAAAAATATTCTGAGAAACACAAAAATGGGCTGAGGGAACCAAAAATGGATTGAGGAACCCAAAACCAGAGTGATGAACCTAAAAATGGACTGAGGAAGCCAAGAATGGATTGAGGAACCCAAAAAGGGATTGAGGAACCCAAAAATGGATTGAGGAACCCAAAAATGGATTGGGAACCCAAGAAAAAGGATAGAGGGACCAAAAAATAGATTCAGGAACCCAAAAATGGTCTCAGGAACGCTGAAATGTGCTGAAGGATCCCCAAATGGATTGAGGGACCCAAAAATGGATTGAGGAACCCAAAAATGGGCTGAGAGACCAAAAAATGGATTGAGGAACCCAAAAATGGATTGAAGGAAAAAAAATGGATTGAGGAACTCAAAAATGTATTGAGGAATCGAAGAATGGATTGAGGAAACCAAAAATATCCTGAGAGAACAAAAAATCGATTCAGGAACCCAAAAATGGACTGAGGGAATCAAAAATGGATTGAGAAACGCCAAAATAAATTGAGGAACCCAAAAATGTTCTGAGAAACACAATAATGGGCTGAGGGAACCAAAAATGGGCTGAGGGAACCAAAAATGGATTGAGGAACCCCAAACCAGATTGATGAACCTAAAAATGGAAAGAGGAACCCAAGAATGGATTGAGGAACCCAAAAAAGGATTGAGGAACCCAAAAATGGATTGAGAGACCCAATAAAGGACTGAGGAACTAAAAAATGGACTGAGGTACCCAAAAATGGATTGAGGGTCCAAAAATTGGATTGAGGAACCAAAAAATGAATTGAGCAACACAAAAATGAGCTGAGGAAACCAAAAATGAGCGACCCCCAAAATGGTCTGAGGGAACCAAAAATGGATTGAGGAACTCAAAAATGGGCTGAGGGACACCAAAATTGACTGAGGAACCCCCAAAAAAATACAGGGACCCAAAAATGAGCTGAGGTATCAAGAAATGGATTGAGGGACAAAAAAACGGATTAAGCAACCCAGAAATGGGTGGAGAAACCCAAAAATGGATTGAGAAACTCAAAAATTGACTGAAGAATCAAAAAATGGATTGAGGAACCCCAAAATGGGTTGAGAATACCAAAAATGCTCTAAAGAAGCCAAAAATGGATTGAGGAACTCACAAATGGATTGAGGAATCAAAAAATGCATTGAGGAACTTAAAAATGGATTGAGGAACCCAAAAATGTTCTGAGGAAACCAAACGTGGTCTGAGGAACCCAAAAATGGGCTGAGGGACCCAAAAATGGGCTGAGGGAACCAAAAATGGATTGAGGAAATCCAAAATAGATTGAGGAACCGAAAGATCTTCTGAGGAACCCAGAAATATTCTGAGAAACACAAAAATGGGCTGAGGAACCCAAAAATGGGCTGAAGTCCCGAAAAATGGATTGAGGAAACCAGAAATGTATTGAAGGACCCAAAAATGGATTGAGGAACACAAAAATTGAACTCAGGAACGCAAAAATGAATTGAGGAACCAAAAATGGATAGAGGAACCCAAAAATGGACTGAGGGACCCAAAAATCGGCTGAGGAACCTTAAAAAAAGGGATAGGGACCCAAAAATGGGTTGGGGACCAAAAAACGGATTGAGGGTCTAAAAAATGGACTGAGGAATCAAAATATGGATTGAGGAAGTAAAAAATAAGCTGAGGAACCGAAAAAAAGGGCTGAGGACCTAAAAATGGATTGAGGGTCCAAAAAATGGGTTGAGGGACCTGAAAACGGATTCAGGGACCAAAAAAAAGATTCAGGAACCCAAAAATAGATTCAGGAATCCAAAAATGGGCTGAAGAACCCAAAAATGGATTGAGAGACCAAAAAAAGGATTGAGGAAGCCAAGAATGGACTGAGGTAACCAAAAATGGATTCAGGGTCCAAAAAAATGGATTGAGGAACCCAAAAATGGATTGAGGAACCCAAAAATGGATTGAGGAACCCAAAAATAGATTGAGGGACACAAAAATAAATTGAGAAACCCGAAAATGGATTCAGGGTCCAAAAAAAAGATTCAGGAACCCAAAAATAGACTCAGGAATCCAAAAATGGGCTGAAGAACCAAAAAATGGATTGAGGGACCAAAAGAAGATTGAGAAACCCAAAAATGGATTAAGGGTACAAAAATTGGATTGAGGAACCCAAAAATGAATTGAGCAACACAAAAATGTTCTGAGGAAACCAAAAATGGGCTGAGGGACCCAAAAGTGGTCTGAGGAACCCAAAAATGGATTGAGGAATCCAAAGATGCATTGAGGGACCAAAAAATAGATTGAGGGACCTGAAAACGGATTCAGGGACCAAAAAAAAGATTCAGTAATCCAAAAATAGATTCAGGAATCCAAAAATGGGCTGAAGAACCCAAAAATGGATTGAGGGACCAAGAGAAGATTGAGGAACCCAAAAATGGACTGAGGTAACCAAAAATGGATTGAGGGTCCAAAAATTGGATTCAGGAACCGAGAAATGAATTGAGCAACAGAAAAATGTCCTGAGGAAACCAAAAATGGCCTGAGAGACCCAAAAATGAGCTGAACGACCCAAAAGTGGGCTGAGGAAACCAAAAATGGATTGAGGAACCCAAAAATGGACTGAGGGACCCAAAAATGGGCTGAGGGAACGAAAACTGCATTGAGGAACGCCAAAATGGATTGAGGAATGCCAACATAGATTGAGGAACCCAAAAATGTTTTGAGGAACCCAAAAATATTCTGAGAAACACAAAAATGGGCTGAGGGAACAAAAAATGGATTGAGGAACCCAAAACCAGATTGATGAACCTAAAAATGGACTGAGGAAACCAAGAATGGATTGAGGAACCCAAAAAAGGATTGAGTGACCCAAAAATGGATTGAGGAACCCAAAAATGGGCTGAGAGACCAAAAAATGGATTGAGGAACCCAAAAATGGATTGAAGGAAAAAAAAATGGATTGAGGAACTCAAAAATGTATAGAGGAATCGAAGAATGGATTGAGGAAACCAAAAATATCCTGAGAGACCAAACAATTGATTCAGGAACCCAAAAATGGACTGAGGGAATCAAAAATGGATTGAGGAACGCCAAAATAAATTGAGGAACCCAAAAATGTTCTGAGAAACACAATAATGGGCTGAGGGAACCAAAAATGGGCTGAGGGAACCAAAAATGGATTGAGGAACCCAAAACCAGATTGATGAACCTAAAAATGGAAAGAGGAACCCAAGAATGGATTGAGGAACCCCAAAAAGGATTGAGGAACCCAAAAATGGATTGAGAGACCCAATAAAGGACTGAGGAACTAAAAAATGGACTGAGCTACCCAAAAATGGATTGAGGGTCCAAAAATTGGATTGAGGAACCAAAAAATGAATTGAGTAACACAAAAATGAGCTGAGGAAACCAAAAATGAGCGACCCCCAAAATGGTCTGAGGGAACCAAAAATGGATTGAGGAACTCAAAAATGGTCTGAGGGACACCAAAATTGACTGAGGAACCCCCCAAAAAATACAGGGACCCAAAAATGAGCTGAGGTATCAAGAAATGGATTGAGGGACAAAAAAACGGATTAAGCAACCCAGAAATGGGTGGAGAAACCCAAAAATGGATTGAGAAACTCAAAAATTGACTGAGGAATCAAAAAATGGATTGAGGAACCCCAAAATGGGTTGAGAATACCAAAAATGGGCTAAAGAAGCCAAAAATGGATTGAGGAACTCACAAATGGATTGAGGAATCAAAAAATGGATTGAGGAACTTAAAAATGGATTGAGGAACCCAAAAATGTTCTGAGGAAACCAAACGTGGTCTGAGGAACCCAAAAATGGGCTGAGGGACCCAAAAATGGGCTGAGGGAACCAAAAATGGATTGAGGAAATCCAAAATAGATTGAGGAACCCAAAAATGTTCTGAGGAACCCAGAAATATTCTGAGAAACACAAAAATGGGCTGAGGAACCCAAAAATGGGCTGAGGAACCCAAAAATGGGCTGAAGTCCTGAAAAATGGGTTGAGGAAACCAGAAATGTATTGAAGGACCCAAAAATGGATTGAGGAACATGAAAAATTGAACTCAGGAACGCAAAAATGAATTGAGGAACCAAAAATGGATAGAGGAACCCAAAAATGGACTCAGGGACCCAAAAATGGGCTGAGGAACCTAAAAAAAGGGATAGGGACCCACAAATGGGTTGGGGACCAAAAAACGGATTGAGGGTCTAAAAAATGGATTGAGGAATCAAAAAATGGATTGAGGAACTATAAAATGGACGGAGGAACCGAAAAAAAGGGTTGAGGACCTAAAAATGGATTGAGGGTCCAAAAAATGGGTTGCGGGTCCAAAAAATGGATTGAGGAACACAAAAATGGATTGAGGAACCCAAAAAAGGGTTGAGGAATGCAAAAATTGGGTCAGGTACCCAAAAATGGATTGAGGGTCCAGAAAAAGCATTCAGGAACGAAAAAATGGATTGAGGAACCCAAAAAAGTTCCGAGGAAACCAAAAATGGATTGAAGGACCAAAAAATGGATTGAGGAGCCCAAAAATGGATTGAGGAACCCAAAAATAGATTGAGGAACACAAAAATAAATTGAGAAACCCGAAAAAGGATTCAGGATCCAAAAAAAAAAATCAGGAAACCAAAAATAGACTCAGGAATCCCAAAATGGGCTGAAGAATCCAAAAATGGATTGAGGGACCAAAAGAAGATTGAGAAACCCAAAACTGGATTGAGGGTCCAAAAATTGGATTGAGGAACCCAAAAATTAATTGAGCAACACAAAAATGTTCTGAGGAAACCAAAAATGGGCTGATCGACCCAAAAATGGGCTGAGCGACCCAAAAGTGGTCTGAGGAACCCAAAAATGGATTGAGGAATCCAAAGATGCATTGAGGGACCAAAAAATAGATTGAAGAAACAAAAAAATGGATTCATGGAACAAAACATGGTATTAAAAACCCAAAAATGGGCTGAAGGCCCGAAAAATGGATTGAGGAGAACAAAAATGTTTTGAAGGACACAAAAATGAATTGAGAAACACAAAAATTGAATTCAGGAATGCAAAAATGAATCGAGGAACCAAAAATGGTTTGAGGAACCCCAAAATAGACTGAGGAACCGAAAAGTGGGCTGCGGAACTCAAAAATAGTTTAAGGGAACCAAAAATGGATTGAGGAACCCAACAATGGATTCAGTAAACCAAAAACAGATTGAGGAACCCAACAATGGGCTGAAGAACCCAAAAGTGGATTGAGGGACCAAAACATAGATTGAGGAACCCAAAGAAGGATTGAGGGACCAAAAATAGATTGAAGAAACAAAAAATGGATTCATGGACCAAAAAATGGATTGAAGAACCCAAAAATGGGCTGAAGTCACGAAAAATGGATTGAGGAAACCAAAAATGTATTGAAGGACCCAAACATGGATTGAGGAATCAAAAAATGGATTGAGGAAATTAAAAATGGATTGAGGAACCCAAAAATGGGCTGAGGGACCCAAAAATGGTCTGAGGGAAGCAAAAATGGATTGAGGAAGGCTGAAATAGGTTGAGGAAACCAAAAATGTTTTGAGGAACCCAAAAATATTCTGAGAAACACAAAAATGGGCTGAGGGAACCAAAAATGGGCTGAGGGAACCAAAAATGGATTGAGGAACCCAAATATGGATTGAGGAAACCAAAAAAGTTCTGAGGAACCCACAAATGGATTGAAGGACCAAAGAATGGATTGAGGAAACCAAAAATGGATTGAGGAAACCAAAAATGGATTGAGGAACCCAAAAATAGATTGAGGGACCTGAAAACGGATTCAGGGACCAAAAAAAAGATTCAGGAACCCCAAAATAGATTCAGGAATCCAAAAATGGGCTGAAGAACCCAAAAATGGATTGAGGGACCAAAAGAAGATTGAGGAACCCAAAAATGGATTGAGAGACCAAAAAAAGGATTGAGGAACCCAAAAATGGAATGAGGTAACCAAAAATGGATTGAGGAACCCAAAAATTGGATTGAGGAACCGAAAAATGAATTGAGCAACACAAAAATGTCCTGAGGAAACCAAACATGGGCTGAGCGACCCAAAAGTGGGCTGAGCGACCCAAAAATGGATTGAGGAATCCAAAGATGCATTGAGGGACCAAAAAATAGATTGAAGAAACAAAAAATGGATTCATGGAGCAAAACATGGTATTAAAACCCCAAAAATGGGCTGAAGGCCCGAAAAATGGATTGAGGAGAACAAAAATGTTTTGAAGGACCCAAAAATGAATTGAGGAACACAAAAATTGAATTCAGGAACGCAAAAATGAATTGAGGAACCAAAAATGGTTTGAGGAACCCCAAAATGTTCTGAGGAACCGAAAAATGGGCTGCGGAACACAGAAATAGTTTAAAGGGACCCAAAAATGGATTGAGGAACCCAAAAATGGATTCAGTAAACCAAAAACGGATTGAGGAACCCAAAAATGGGCTGAAGAACCCAAAAGTGGATTGAGGGACCAAAACATAGATTGAAGAAACAAAAAATGGATTCATGGACCAAAAAAGGGATTGAGGAACCCAAAAATGTTCCGAGGAACCCAAAAATGGATTGAGGAACCCAAAAATGGACTGAGGGACCCAAAAATGGGCTGAGGGAACCAAAACTGCATTGAGGAACGCCAAAATGGATTGAGGAATGCCAAAATAGATTGAGGAACCCAAAAATGTTTTGAGGAACCCAAAAATATTCTGAGAAACACAAAAATGGGCTGAGGGAACCAAAAATGGATTGAGGAACCCAAAACCAGAGTGATGAACCTAAAAATGGACTGAGGAAGCCAAGAATGGATTGAGGAACCCAAAAAGGGATTGAGGAACCCAAAAATGGATTGAGGAACCCAAAAATGGATTGGGAACCCAAGAAAAAGGATAGAGGGACCAAAAAATAGATTCAGGAACCCAAAAATGGTCTCAGGAACACCGAAATGTGCTGAAGGATCCCCAAATGGATTGAGGGACCCAAAAATGGATTGAGGAACCCAAAAATGGGCTGAGAGACCAAAAAATGGATTGAGGAACCCAAAAATGGATTGAAGGAAAAAAAATGGATTGAGGAACTCAAAAATGTATTGAGGAATCGAAGAATGGATTGACGAAACCAAAAATATCCTGAGAGAACAAAAAATCGATTCAGGAACCCAAAAATGGACTGAGGGAATCAAAAATGGATTGAGAAACGCCAAAATAAATTGAGGAACCCAAAAATGTTCTGAGAAACACAATAATGGGCTGAGGGAACCAAAAATGGGCTGAGGGAACCAAAAATGGATTGAGGAACCCCAAACCAGATTGATGAACCTAAAAATGGAAAGAGGAACCCAAGAATGGATTGAGGAACCCAAAAAAGGATTGAGGAACCCAAAAATGGATTGAGAGACCCAATAAAGGACTGAGGAACTAAAAAATGGACTGAGGTACCCAAAAAAGGATTGAGGGTCCAAAAATTGGATTGAGGAACCAAAAAATGAATTGAGCAACACAAAAATGAGCTGAGGAAACCAAAAATGAGCGACCCCCAAAATGGTCTGAGGGAACCAAAAATGGATTGAGGAACTCAAAAATGGTCTGAGGGACACCAAAATTGACTGATGAACCCCCCAAAAAATACAGGGACCCAAAAATGAGCTGAGGTATCAAGAAATGGATTGAGGGACAAAAAAACGGATTAAGCAACCCAGAAATGGGTGGAGAAACCCAAAAATGGATTGAGAAACTCAAAAATTGACTGAAGAATCAAAAAATGGATTGAGGAACCCCAAAATGGGTTGAGAATACCAAAAATGCTCTAAAGAAGCCAAAAATGGATTGAGGAACTCACAAATGGATTGAGGAATCAAAAAATGCATTGAGGAACTTAAAAATGGATTGAGGAACCCAAAAATGTTCTGAGGAAACCAAACGTGGTCTGAGGAACCCAAAAATGGGCTGAGGGACCCAAAAATGGGCTGAGGGAACCAAAAATGGATTGAGGAAATCCAAAATAGATTGAGGAACCGAAAGATCTTCTGAGGAACCCAGAAATATTCTGAGAAACACAAAAATGGGCTGAGGAACCCAAAAATGGGCTGAAGTCCCGAAAAATGGATTGAGGAAACCAGAAATGTATTGAAGGACCCAAAAATGGATTGAGGAACACAAAAATTGAACTCAGGAACGCAAAAATGAATTGAGGAACCAAAAATGGATAGAGGAACCCAAAAATGGACTGAGGGACCCAAAAATGGGCTGAGGAACCTTAAAAAAAGGGATAGGGACCCAAAAATGGGTTGGGGACCAAAAAATGGATTGAGGGTCTAAAAAATGGACTGAGGAATCAAAATATGGATTGAGGAAGTAAAAAATAAGCTGAGGAACCGAAAAAAAGGGCTGAGGACCTAAAAATGGATTGAGGGTCCAAAAAATGGGTTGAGGGACCTGAAAACGGATTCAGGGACCAAAAAAAAGATTCAGGAACCCAAAAATAGATTCAGGAATCCAAAAATGGGCTGAAGAACCCAAAAATGGATTGAGAGACCAAAAAAAGGATTGAGGAAGCCAAGAATGGACTGAGGTAACCAAAAATGGATTCAGGGTCCAAAAAAATGGATTGAGGAACCCAAAAATGGATTGAGGAACCCAAAAATGGATTGAGGAACCCAAAAATAGATTGAGGGACACAAAAATAAATTGAGAAACCCGAAAATGGATTCAGGGTCCAAAAAAAAGATTCAGGAACCCAAAAATAGACTCAGGAATCCAAAAATGGGCTGAAGAACCAAAAAATGGATTGAGGGACCAAAAGAAGATTGAGAAACCCAAAAATGGATTAAGGGTACAAAAATTGGATTGAGGAACCCAAAAATGAATTGAGCAACACAAAAATGTTCTGAGGAAACCAAAAATGGGCTGAGGGACCCAAAAGTGGTCTGAGGAACCCAAAAATGGATTGAGGAATCCAAAGATGCATTGAGGGACCAAAAAATAGATTGAGGGACCTGAAAACGGATTCAGGGACCAAAAAAAAGATTCAGTAATCCAAAAATAGATTCAGGAATCCAAAAATGGGCTGAAGAACCCAAAAATGGATTGAGGGACCAAGAGAAGATTGAGGAACCCAAAAATGGACTGAGGTAACCAAAAATGGATTGAGGGTCCAAAAATTGGATTCAGGAACCGAGAAATGAATTGAGCAACAGAAAAATGTCCTGAGGAAACCAAAAATGGCCTGAGAGACCCAAAAATGAGCTGAACGACCCAAAAGTGGGCTGAGGAAACCAAAAATGGATTGAGGAACCCAAAAATGGACTGAGGGACCCAAAAATGGGCTGAGGGAACGAAAACTGCATTGAGGAACGCCAAAATGGATTGAGGAATGCCAACATAGATTGAGGAACCCAAAAATGTTTTGAGGAACCCAAAAATATTCTGAGAAACACAAAAATGGGCTGAGGGAACAAAAAATGGATTGAGGAACCCAAAACCAGATTGATGAACCTAAAAATGGACTGAGGAAACCAAGAATGGATTGAGGAACCCAAAAAAGGATTGAGGGACCCAAAAATGGATTGAGGAACCCAAAAATGGGCTGAGAGACCAAAAAATGGATTGAGGAACCCAAAAATGGATTGAAGGAAAAAAAAATGGATTGAGGAACTCAAAAATGTATAGAGGAATCGAAGAATGGATTGAGGAAACCAAAAATATCCTGAGAGACCAAACAATTGATTCAGGAACCCAAAAATGGACTGAGGGAATCAAAAATGGATTGAGGAACGCCAAAATAAATTGAGGAACCCAAAAATGTTCTGAGAAACACAATAATGGGCTGAGGGAACCAAAAATGGGCTGAGGGAACCAAAAATGGATTGAGGAACCCAAAACCAGATTGATGAACCTAAAAATGGAAAGAGGAACCCAAGAATGGATTGAGGAACCCAAAAAAGGATTGAGGAACCCAAAAATGGATTGAGAGACCCAATAAAGGACTGAGGAACTAAAAAATGGACTGAGCTACCCAAAAATGGATTGAGGGTCCAAAAATTGGATTGAGGAACCAAAAAATGAATTGAGTAACACAAAAATGAGCTGAGGAAACCAAAAATGAGCGACCCCCAAAATGGTCTGAGGGAACCAAAAATGGATTGAGGAACTCAAAAATGGTCTGAGGGACACCAAAATTGACTGAGGAATCCCCCAAAAAATACAGGGACCCAAAAATGAGCTGAGGTATCAAGAAATGGATTGAGGGACAAAAAAACGGATTAAGCAACCCAGAAATGGGTGGAGAAACCCAAAAATGGATTGAGAAACTCAAAAATTGACTGAGGAATCAAAAAATGGATTGAGGAACCCCAAAATGGGTTGAGAATACCAAAAATGGGCTAAAGAAGCCAAAAATGGATTGAGGAACTCACAAATGGATTGAGGAATCAAAAAATGGATTGAGGAACTTAAAAATGGATTGAGGAACCCAAAAATGTTCTGAGGAAACCAAACGTGGTCTGAGGAACCCAAAAATGGGCTGAGGAACCCAAAAATGGGCTGAAGTCCTGAAAAATGGGTTGAGGAAACCAGAAATGTATTGAAGGACCCAAAAATGGATTGAGGAACATGAAAAATTGAACTCAGGAACGCAAAAATGAATTGAGGAACCAAAAATGGATAGAGGAACCCAAAAATGGACTCAGGGACCCAAAAATGGGCTGAGGAACCTAAAAAAAGGGATAGGGACCCACAAATGGGTTGGGGACCAAAAAACGGATTGAGGGTCTAAAAAATGGATTGAGGAATCAAAAAATGGATTGAGGAACTATAAAATGGACGGAGGAACCGAAAAAAAGGGTTGAGGACCTAAAAATGGATTGAGGGTCCAAAAAATGGGTTGCGGGTCCAAAAAATGGATTGAGGAACACAAAAATGGATTGAGGAACCCAAAAAAGGGTTGAGGAATGCAAAAATTGGGTCAGGTACCCAAAAATGGATTGAGGGTCCAGAAAAAGCATTCAGGAACGAAAAAATGGATTGAGGAACCCAAAAAAGTTCCGAGGAAACCAAAAATGGATTGAAGGACCAAAAAATGGATTGAGGAGCCCAAAAATGGATTGAGGAACCCAAAAATAGATTGAGGAACACAAAAATAAATTGAGAAACCCGAAAAAGGATTCAGGATCCAAAAAAAAAAATCAGGAAACCAAAAATAGACTCAGGAATCCCAAAATGGGCTGAAGAATCCAAAAATGGATTGAGGGACCAAAAGAAGATTGAGAAACACAAAAATGGATTGAGGGTCCAAAAATTGGATTGAGGAACCCAAAAATTAATTGAGCAACACAAAAATGTTCTGAGGAAACCAAAAATGGGCTGATCGACCCAAAAATGGGCTGAGCGACCCAAAAGTGGTCTGAGGAACCCAAAAATGGATTGAGGAATCCAAAGATGCATTGAGGGACCAAAAAATAGATTGAAGAAACAAAAAAATGGATTCATGGAACAAAACATGGTATTAAAAACCCAAAAATGGGCTGAAGGCCCGAAAAATGGATTGAGGAGAACAAAAATGTTTTGAAGGACACAAAAATGAATTGAGAAACACAAAAATTGAATTCAGGAATGCAAAAATGAATCGAGGAACCAAAAATGGTTTGAGGAACCCCAAAATAGACTGAGGAACCGAAAAGTGGGCTGCGGAACTCAAAAATAGTTTAAGGGAACCAAAAATGGATTGAGGAACCCAACAATGGATTCAGTAAACCAAAAACAGATTGAGGAACCCAACAATGGGCTGAAGAACCCAAAAGTGGATTGAGGGACCAAAACATAGATTGAGGAACCCAAAGAAGGATTGAGGGACCAAAAATAGATTGAAGAAACAAAAAATGGATTCATGGACCAAAAAATGGATTGAAGAACCCAAAAATGGGCTGAAGTCTCGAAAAATGGATTGAGGAAACCAAAAATGTATTGAAGGACCCAAACATGGATTGAGGAATCAAAAAATGGATTGAGGAAATTAAAAATGGATTGAGGAACCCAAAAATGGGCTGAGGGACCCAAAAATGGTCTGAGGGAAGCAAAAATGGATTGAGGAAGGCTGAAATAGGTTGAGGAAACCAAAAATGTTTTGAGGAACCCAAAAATATTCTGAGAAACACAAAAATGGGCTGAGGGAACCAAAAATGGGCTGAGGGAACCAAAAATGGTTTGAGGAACCCAAATATGGATTGAGGAAACCAAAAAAGTTCTGAGGAACCCAAAAATGGATTGAAGGACCAAAGAATGGATTGAGGAAACCAAAAATGGATTGAGGAAACCAAAAATGGATTGAGGAACCCAAAAATAGATTGAGGGACCTGAAAACGGATTCAGGGACCAAAAAAAAGATTCAGGAACCCCAAAATAGATTCAGGAATCCAAAAATGGGCTGAAGAACCCAAAAATGGATTGAGGGACCAAAAGAAGATTGAGGAACCCAAAAATGGATTGAGAGACCAAAAAAAGGATTGAGGAACCCAAAAATGGAATGAGGTAACCAAAAATGGATTGAGGAACCCAAAAATTGGATTGAGGAACCGAAAAATGAATTGAGCAACACAAAAATGTCCTGAGGAAACCAAACATGGGCTGAGCGACCCAAAAGTGGGCTGAGCGACCCAAAAATGGATTGAGGAATCCAAAGATGCATTGAGGGACCAAAAAATAGATTGAAGAAACAAAAAATGGATTCATGGAGCAAAACATGGTATTAAAACCCCAAAAATGGGCTGAAGGCCCGAAAAATGGATTGAGGAGAACAAAAATGTTTTGAAGGACCCAAAAATGAATTGAGGAACACAAAAATTGAATTCAGGAACGCAAAAATGAATTGAGGAACCAAAAATGGTTTGAGGAACCCCAAAATGTTCTGAGGAACCGAAAAATGGGCTGCGGAACACAGAAATAGTTTAAAGGGACCCAAAAATGGATTGAGGAACCCAAAAATGGATTCAGTAAACCAAAAACGGATTGAGGAACCCAAAAATGGGCTGAAGAACCCAAAAGTGGATTGAGGGACCAAAACATAGATTGAAGAAACAAAAAATGGATTCATGGACCAAAAAAGGGATTGAGGAAACCAAAAATGTTCCGAGGAACCCAAAAATGGATTGAGGAACCCAAAAATGGACTGAGGGAACCAAAAATGGGCTGAGGGAACCAAAACTGCATTGAGGAACGCCAAAATGGATTGAGGAATGCCAAAATAGATTGAGGAACCCAAAAATGTTTTGAGGAACCCAAAAATATTCTGAGAAACACAAAAATGGGCTGAGGGAACCAAAAATGGATTGAGGAACCCAAAACCAGAGTGATGAACCTAAAAATGGACTGAGGAAGCCAAGAATGGATTGAGGAACCCAAAAAGGGATTGAGGAACCCAAAAATGGATTGAGGAACCCAAAAATGGATTGGGAACCCAAGAAAAAGGATAGAGGGACCAAAAAATAGATTCAGGAACCCAAAAATGGTCTCAGGAACACCGAAATGTGCTGAAGGATCCCCAAATGGATTGAGGGACCCAAAAATGGATTGAGGAACCCAAAAATGGGCTGAGAGACCAAAAAATGGATTGAGGAACCCAAAAATGGATTGAAGGAAAGAAAATGGATTGAGGAACTCAAAAATGTATTGAGGAATCGAAGAATGGATTGACGAAACCAAAAATATCCTGAGAGAACAAAAAATCGATTCAGGAACCCAAAAATGGACTGAGGGAATCAAAAATGGATTGAGAAACGCCAAAATAAATTGAGGAACCCAAAAATGTTCTGAGAAACACAATAATGGGCTGAGGGAACCAAAAATGGGCTGAGGGAACCAAAAATGGATTGAGGAACCCCAAACCAGATTGATGAACCTAAAAATGGAAAGAGGAACCCAAGAATGGATTGAGGAACCCAAAAAAGGATTGAGGAACCCAAAAATGGATTGAGAGACCCAATAAAGGACTGAGGAACTAAAAAATGGACTGAGGTACCCAAAAATGGATTGAGGGTCCAAAAATTGGATTGAGGAACCAAAAAATGAATTGAGCAACACAAAAATGAGCTGAGGAAACCAAAAATGAGCGACCCCCAAAATGGTCTGAGGGAACCAAAAATGGATTGAGGAACTCAAAAATGGGCTGAGGGACACCAAAATTGACTGAGGAACCCCCAAAAAATACAGGGACCCAAAAATGAGCTGAGGTATCAAGAAATGGATTGAGGGACAAAAAAACGGATTAAGCAACCCAGAAATGGGTGGAGAAACCCAAAAATGGATTGAGAAACTCAAAAATTGACTGAAGAATCAAAAAATGGATTGAGGAACCCCAAAATGGGTTGAGAATACCAAAAATGCTCTAAAGAAGCCAAAAATGGATTGAGGAACTCACAAATGGATTGAGGAATCAAAAAATGCATTGAGGAACTTAAAAATGGATTGAGGAACCCAAAAATGTTCTGAGGAAACCAAACGTGGTCTGAGGAACCCAAAAATGGGCTGAGGGACCCAAAAATGGGCTGAGGGAACCAAAAATGGATTGAGGAAATCCAAAATAGATTGAGGAACCGAAAGATCTTCTGAGGAACCCAGAAATATTCTGAGAAACACAAAAATGGGCTGAGGAACCCAAAAATGGGCTGAAGTCCCGAAAAATGGATTGAGGAAACCAGAAATGTATTGAAGGACCCAAAAATGGATTGAGGAACACAAAAATTGAACTCAGGAACGCAAAAATGAATTGAGGAACCAAAAATGGATAGAGGAACCCAAAAATGGACTGAGGGACCCAAAAATGGGCTGAGGAACCTTAAAAAAAGGGATAGGGACCCAAAAATGGGTTGGGGACCAAAAAATGGATTGAGGGTCTAAAAAATGGACTGAGGAATCAAAATATGGATTGAGGAAGTAAAAAATAAGCTGAGGAACCGAAAAAAAGGGCTGAGGACCTAAAAATGGATTGAGGGTCCAAAAAATGGGTTGAGGGACCTGAAAACGGATTCAGGGACCAAAAAAAAGATTCAGGAACCCAAAAATAGATTCAGGAATCCAAAAATGGGCTGAAGAACCCAAAAATGGATTGAGAGACCAAAAAAAGGATTGAGGAAGCCAAGAATGGACTGAGGTAACCAAAAATGGATTCAGGGTCCAAAAAAAGCTTTCAGGAACGAAAAAATGGATTGAGGAACCCAAAGAAGTTCTGAGGAACCCAAAAATGGATTAAAGGACCAAAAAAATGGATTGAGGAACCCAAAAATGGATTGAGGAACCCAAAAATGGATTGAGGAACCCAAAAATAGATTGAGGGACACAAAAATAAATTGAGAAACCCGAAAATGGATTCAGGGTCCAAAAAAAAGATTCAGGAACCCAAAAATAGACTCAGGAATCCAAAAATGGGCTGAAGAACCAAAAAATGGATTGAGGGACCAAAAGAAGATTGAGAAACCCAAAAATGGATTAAGGGTCCAAAAATTGGATTGAGGAACCCAAAAATGAATTGAGCAACACAAAAATGTTCTGAGGAAACCAAAAATGGGCTGAGGGACCCAAAAGTGGTCTGAGGAACCCAAAAATGGATTGAGGAATCCAAAGATGCATTGAGGGACCAAAAAATAGATTGAGGGACCTGAAAACGGATTCAGGGACCAAAAAAAAGATTCAGTAATCCAAAAATAGATTCAGGAATCCAAAAATGGGCTGAAGAACCCAAAAATGGATTGAGGGACCAAGAGAAGATTGAGGAACCCAAAAATGGACTGAGGTAACCAAAAATGGATTGAGGGTCCAAAAATTGGATTCAGGAACCGAGAAATGAATTGAGCAACAGAAAAATGTCCTGAGGAAACCAAAAATGGCCTGAGAGACCCAAAAATGAGCTGAACGACCCAAAAGTGGGCTGAGGAACCCAAAAATGGATTGAGGAACCCAAAAATGGACTGAGGGACCCAAAAATGGGCTGAGGGAACGAAAACTGCATTGAGGAACGCCAAAATGGATTGAGGAATGCCAACATAGATTGAGGAACCCAAAAATGTTTTGAGGAACCCAAAAATATTCTGAGAAACACAAAAATGGGCTGAGGGAACAAAAAATGGATTGAGGAACCCAAAACCAGATTGATGAACCTAAAAATGGACTGAGGAAACCAAGAATGGATTGAGGAACCCAAAAAAGGATTGAGGGACCCAAAAATGGATTGAGGAACCCAAAAATGGGCTGAGAGACCAAAAAATGGATTGAGGAACCCAAAAATGGATTGAAGGAAAAAAAAATGGATTGAGGAACTCAAAAATGTATTGAGGAATCGAAGAATGGATTGAGGAAACCAAAAATAACCCGAGAGAACAAAAAATCAATTCAGGAACCCAAAAATGGACTGAGGGAATCAAAAAATGGATTGAGGAACGCCAAAATAAATTGAGGAACCCAAAAATGTTCTGAGAAACACAATAATGGGCTGAGGGAACCAAAAATGGGCTGAGGGAACCAAAAATGGATTGAGGAACCCAAAACCAGATTGATGAACCTAAAAATGGAAAGAGGAACCCAAGAATGGATTGAGGAACCCAAAAAAGGATTGAGGAACCCAAAAATGGATTGAGAGACCCAATAAAGGAAAGAGGAACTAAAAAATGGACTCAGCTACCCAAAAATGGATTGAGGGTCCAAAAATTGGATTGAGGAACCAAAAAATGAATTGAGCAACACAAAAATGAGCTGAGGAAACCAAAAATGAGCGACCCCCAAAATGGTCTGAGGGAACCAAAAATGGATTGAGGAACTCAAAAATGGGCTGAGGGACACCAAAATTGACTGAGGAACCCCCAAAAAAATACAGGGACCCAAAAATGAGCTGAGGTATCAAGAAATGGATTGAGGGACAAAAAAACCGGATTAAGCAACCCAGAAATGGGTGGAGAAACCCAAAAATGGATTGAGAAACTCAAAAATTGACTGAGGAGTCAGAAAATGGATTGAGGAACCCCAAAATGGGTTGAGAATACCAAAAATGGGCTAAAGAAGCCAAAAATGGATTGAGGAACTCACAAATGGATTGAGGAATCAAAAAATGGATTGAGTAACTTAAAAATTGGATTGAGGAACCCAAAAATGTTCTGAGGAAACCAAACGTGGTCTGAGGAACCCAAAAATGGGCTGAGGGACCCAAAAATGGGCTGAGGGAACCAAAAATGGATTGAGGAAATCCAAAATAGATTGAGGAACCCAAAGATGTTCTGAGGAACCCAGAAATATTCTGAGAAACACAAAAATGGCCTGAGGGAACCAAAAATGGGCTGAAGGAACCAAAAATGGATTGAGGAACACAAAAATGGATTGAGGAAATCAGAAATGTATTGAAGGACGCAAAAATGATATGAGGAACACAAAAATTGAACTCAGGAACAAAAAAAAGAAAAGAGGAACCAAAAATGGATAGAGGAACCCAAAAATGGGCTGAGGAACCTAAAAAAAGGGATAGGGACCCAAAAATGGGTTGGGGACCAAAAAATGGATTGAGGGTCTAAAAAATGGATTGAGGAATCAAAAAATGGTTTGAGGAACTAAAAAATGGGCTGAGGAACCGAAAAAAAGGGCTGAGGACCTAAAAATGGATTGAGGGTCCAAAAAATGGGTTGCGGGTCCAAAAAATGGATTGAGGAACACAAAAATGGATTGAGGAACCCAAAAAAGGGTTGAGGAATGCAAAAATTGGGTCAGGTACCCAAAAATGGATTGAGGGTCCAGAAAAAGCATTCAGGAACGAAAAAATGGATTGAGGAACCCAAAAAAGTTCTGAGGAACCCAAAAATGGATTGAAGGACCAAAAAATGGATTTGAGAAACACAAAAATGGATTGAGGAACCCAAAAATGGATTGAGGAACCCAAAAACGGACTGAGGGACCCAAAAATGGGCTGAGGGAACCAAAACTGCATTGAGGAAAGCCAAAATGGATTGAGGAATGCCAAAATAGATTGAGGAACCCAAAAATGTTTTGAGGAACCCAAAAATATTCTGAGAAACACAAAAATGAGCTGAGGGAACCAAAAATGGATTGAGGAACCCAAAACCAGATTGATGAACCTAAAAATGGACTGAGGAACCCAAGAATGGATTGAGGAACCCAAAAATGGATTGGGAACCCAAAAAAAAGGATAGAGGGACCAAAACATAGATTCAGGAACCGAAAAATGGTCTGAGGAATGCCAAAATGTGCTGAAGGATCCCAAAATGGATTGAGGGACCCAAAAATGGATTGAGGAACCCAAAAATGGGCTGAGAGACCAAAAAATGGATTGAGGAACCCAAAAATGGATTGAAGGAAAAAAAAATGGATTGAGGAACTCAAAAATGTATAGAGGAATCGAAGAATGGATTGAGGAAACCAAAAATATCCTGAGAGACCAAAAAATTGATTCAGGAACCCAAAAATGGACTGAGGGAATCAAAAATGGATTGAGGAACGCCAAAATAAATTGAGGAACCCAAAAATGTTCTGAGAAACACAATAATGGGCTGAGGGAACCAAAAATGGGCTGAGGGAACCAAAAATGGATTGAGGAACCCAAAACCAGATTGATGAACCTAAAAATGGAAAGAGGAACCCAAGAATGGATTGAGGAACCCCAAAAAGGATTGAGGAACCCAAAAATGGATTGAGAGACCCAATAAAGGACTGAGGAACTAAAAAATGGACTGAGCTACCCAAAAATGGATTGAGGGTCCAAAAATTGGATTGAGGAACCAAAAAATGAATTGAGTAACACAAAAATGAGCTGAGGAAACCAAAAATGAGCGACCCCCAAAATGGTCTGAGGGAACCAAAAATGGATTGAGGAACTCAAAAATGGTCTGAGGGACACCAAAATTGACTGAGGAACCCCCCAAAAAATACAGGGACCCAAAAATGAGCTGAGGTATCAAGAAATGGATTGAGGGACAAAAAAACGGATTAAGCAACCCAGAAATGGGTGGAGAAACCCAAAAATGGATTGAGAAACTCAAAAATTGACTGAGGAATCAAAAAATGGATTGAGGAACCCCAAAATGGGTTGAGAATACCAAAAATGGGCTAAAGAAGCCAAAAATGGATTGAGGAACTCACAAATGGATTGAGGAATCAAAAAATGGATTGAGGAACTTAAAAATGGATTGAGGAACCCAAAAATGTTCTGAGGAAACCAAACGTGGTCTGAGGAACCCAAAAATGGGCTGAGGGACCCAAAAATGGGCTGAGGGAACCAAAAATGGATTGAGGAAATCCAAAATAGATTGAGGAACCGAAAGATCTTCTGAGGAACCCAGAAATATTCTGAGAAACACAAAAATGGGCTGAGGAACCCAAAAATGGGCTGAAGTCCCGAAAAATGGATTGAGGAAACCAGAAATGTATTGAAGGACCCAAAAATGGATTGAGGAACACAAAAATTGAACTCAGGAACGCAAAAATGAATTGAGGAACCAAAAATGGATAGAGGAACCCAAAAATGGACTGAGGGACCCAAAAATGGGCTGAGGAACCTTAAAAAAAGGGATAGGGACCCAAAAATGGGTTGGGGACCAAAAAATGGATTGAGGGTCTAAAAAATGGACTGAGGAATCAAAATATGGATTGAGGAAGTAAAAAATAAGCTGAGGAACCGAAAAAAAGGGCTGAGGACCTAAAAATGGATTGAGGGTCCGAAAAATGGGTTGAGGGACCTGAAAACGGATTCAGGGACCAAAAAAAAGATTCAGGAACCCAAAAATAGATTCAGGAATCCAAAAATGGGCTGAAGAACCCAAAAATGGATTGAGAGACCAAAAAAAGGATTGAGGAAGCCAAGAATGGACTGAGGTAACCAAAAATGGATTCAGGGTCCAAAAAAAGCTTTCAGGAACGAAAAAATGGATTGAGGAACCCAAAGAAGTTCTGAGGAACCCAAAAATGGATTAAAGGACCAAAAAAATGGATTGAGGAACCCAAAAATGGATTGAGGAACCCAAAAATGGATTGAGGAACCCAAAAATAGATTGAGGGACACAAAAATAAATTGAGAAACCCGAAAATGGATTCAGGGTCCAAAAAAAAGATTCAGGAACCCAAAAATAGACTCAGGAATCCAAAAATGGGCTGAAGAACCAAAAAATGGATTGAGGGACCAAAAGAAGATTGAGAAACCCAAAAATGGATTAAGGGTCCAAAAATTGGATTGAGGAACCCAAAAATGAATTGAGCAACACAAAAATGTTCTGAGGAAACCAAAAATGGGCTGAGGGACCCAAAAGTGGTCTGAGGAACCCAAAAATGGATTGAGGAATCCAAAGATGCATTGAGGGACCAAAAAATAGATTGAGGGACCTGAAAACGGATTCAGGGACCAAAAAAAAGATTCAGTAATCCAAAAATAGATTCAGGAATCCAAAAATGGGCTGAAGAACCCAAAAATGGATTGAGGGACCAAGAGAAGATTGAGGAACCCAAAAATGGACTGAGGTAACCAAAAATGGATTGAGGGTCCAAAAATTGGATTCAGGAACCGAGAAATGAATTGAGCAACAGAAAAATGTCCTGAGGAAACCAAAAATGGCCTGAGAGACCCAAAAATGAGCTGAACGACCCAAAAGTGGGCTGAGGAACCCAAAAATGGATTGAGGAACCCAAAAATGGACTGAGGGACCCAAAAATGGGCTGAGGGAACGAAAACTGCATTGAGGAACGCCAAAATGGATTGAGGAATGCCAACATAGATTGAGGAACCCAAAAATGTTTTGAGGAACCCAAAAATATTCTGAGAAACACAAAAATGGGCTGAGGGAACAAAAAATGGATTGAGGAACCCAAAACCAGATTGATGAACCTAAAAATGGACTGAGGAAACCAAGAATGGATTGAGGAACCCAAAAAAGGATTGAGGGACCCAAAAATGGATTGAGGAACCCAAAAATGGGCTGAGAGACCAAAAAATGGATTGAGGAACCCAAAAATGGATTGAAGGACCTAAAAATGGAAAGAGGAACCCAAGAATGGATTGAGGAACCCAAAAAAGGATTGAGGAACCCAAAAATGGATTGAGAGACCCAATAAAGGAAAGAGGAACTAAAAAATGGTCTCAGCTACCCAAAAATGGATTGAGGGTCCAAAAATTGGATTGAGGAACCAAAAAATGAATTGAGCAACACAAAAATGAGCTGAGGAAACCAAAAATGAGCGACCCCCAAAATGGTCTGAGGGAACCAAAAATGGATTGAGGAACTCAAAAATGGGCTGAGGGACACCAAAATTGACTGAGGAACCCCCAAAAAAATACAGGGACCCAAAAATGAGCTGAGGTATCAAGAAATGGATTGAGGGACAAAAAAACCGGATTAAGCAACCCAGAAATGGGTGGAGAAACCCAAAAATGGATTGAGAAACTCAAAAATTGACTGAGGAGTCAGAAAATGGATTGAGGAACCCCAAAATGGGTTGAGAATACCAAAAATGGGCTAAAGAAGCCAAAAATGGATTGAGGAACTCACAAATGGATTGAGGAATCAAAAAATGGATTGAGTAACTTAAAAATTGGATTGAGGAACCCAAAAATGTTCTGAGGAAACCAAACGTGGTCTGAGGAACCCAAAAATGGGCTGAGGGACCCAAAAATGGGCTGAGGGAACCAAAAATGGATTGAGGAAATCCAAAATAGATTGAGGAACCCAAAGATGTTCTGAGGAACCCAGAAATATTCTGAGAAACACAAAAATGGCCTGAGGGAACCAAAAATGGGCTGAAGGAACCAAAAATGGATTGAGGAACACAAAAATGGATTGAGGAAATCAGAAATGTATTGAAGGACGCAAAAATGATATGAGGAACACAAAAATTGAACTCAGGAACAAAAAAAAGAAAAGAGGAACCAAAAATGGATAGAGGAACCCAAAAATGGGCTGAGGAACCTAAAAAAAGGGATAGGGACCCAAAAATGGGTTGGGGACCAAAAAATGGATTGAGGGTCTAAAAAATGGATTGAGGAATCAAAAAATGGTTTGAGGAACTAAAAAATGGGCTGAGGAACCGAAAAAAAGGGCTGAGGACCTAAAAATGGATTGAGGGTCCAAAAAATGGGTTGCGGGTCCAAAAAATGGATTGAGGAACACAAAAATGGATTGAGGAACCCAAAAAAGGGTTGAGGAATGCAAAAATTGGGTCAGGTACCCAAAAATGGATTGAGGGTCCAGAAAAAGCATTCAGGAACGAAAAAATGGATTGAGGAACCCAAAAAAGTTCTGAGGAACCCAAAAATGGATTGAAGGACCAAAAAATGGATTTGAGAAACACAAAAATGGATTGAGGAACCCAAAAATGGATTGAAGAACCCAAAAACGGACTGAGGGACCCAAAAATGGGCTGAGGGAACCAAAACTGCATTGAGGAAAGCCAAAATGGATTGAGGAATGCCAAAATAGATTGAGGAACCCAAAAATGTTTTGAGGAACCCAAAAATATTCTGAGAAACACAAAAATGAGCTGAGGGAACCAAAAATGGATTGAGGAACCCAAAACCAGATTGATGAACCTAAAAATGGACTGAGGAACCCAAGAATGGATTGAGGAACCCAAAAATGGATTGGGAACCCAAAAAAAAGGATAGAGGGACCAAAACATAGATTCAGGAACCGAAAAATGGTCTGAGGAATGCCAAAATGTGCTGAAGGATCCCAAAATGGATTGAGGGACCCAAAAATGGATTGAGGAACCCAAAAATGGGCTGAGAGACCAAAAAATGGATTGAGGAACCCAAAAATGGATTGAAGGAAAAAAAAATGGATTGAGGAACTCAAAAATGTATAGAGGAATCGAAGAATGGATTGAGGAAACCAAAAATATCCTGAGAGACCAAAAAATTGATTCAGGAACCCAAAAATGGACTGAGGGAATCAAAAATGGATTGAGGAACGCCAAAATAAATTGAGGAACCCAAAAATGTTCTGAGAAACACAATAATGGGCTGAGGGAACCAAAAATGGGCTGAGGGAACCAAAAATGGATTGAGGAACCCAAAACCAGATTGATGAACCTAAAAATGGAAAGAGGAACCCAAGAATGGATTGAGGAACCCCAAAAAGGATTGAGGAACCCAAAAATGGATTGAGAGACCCAATAAAGGACTGAGGAACTAAAAAATGGACTGAGCTACCCAAAAATGGATTGAGGGTCCAAAAATTGGATTGAGGAACCAAAAAATGAATTGAGTAACACAAAAATGAGCTGAGGAAACCAAAAATGAGCGACCCCCAAAATGGTCTGAGGGAACCAAAAATGGATTGAGGAACTCAAAAATGGTCTGAGGGACACCAAAATTGACTGAGGAACCCCCCAAAAAATACAGGGACCCAAAAATGAGCTGAGGTATCAAGAAATGGATTGAGGGACAAAAAAACGGATTAAGCAACCCAGAAATGGGTGGAGAAACCCAAAAATGGATTGAGAAACTCAAAAATTGACTGAGGAATCAAAAAATGGATTGAGGAACCCCAAAATGGGTTGAGAATACCAAAAATGGGCTAAAGAAGCCAAAAATGGATTGAGGAACTCACAAATGGATTGAGGAATCAAAAAATGGATTGAGGAACTTAAAAATGGATTGAGGAACCCAAAAATGTTCTGAGGAAACCAAACGTGGTCTGAGGAACCCAAAAATGGGCTGAGGGACCCAAAAATGGGCTGAGGGAACCAAAAATGGATTGAGGAAATCCAAAATAGATTGAGGAACCGAAAGATCTTCTGAGGAACCCAGAAATATTCTGAGAAACACAAAAATGGGCTGAGGAACCCAAAAATGGGCTGAAGTCCCGAAAAATGGATTGAGGAAACCAGAAATGTATTGAAGGACCCAAAAATGGATTGAGGAACACAAAAATTGAACTCAGGAACGCAAAAATGAATTGAGGAACCAAAAATGGATAGAGGAACCCAAAAATGGACTGAGGGACCCAAAAATGGGCTGAGGAACCTTAAAAAAAGGGATAGGGACCCAAAAATGGGTTGGGGACCAAAAAATGGATTGAGGGTCTAAAAAATGGACTGAGGAATCAAAATATGGATTGAGGAAGTAAAAAATAAGCTGAGGAACCGAAAAAAAGGGCTGAGGACCTAAAAATGGATTGAGGGTCCAAAAAATGGGTTGAGGGACCTGAAAACGGATTCAGGGACCAAAAAAAAGATTCAGGAACCCAAAAATAGATTCAGGAATCCAAAAATGGGCTGAAGAACCCAAAAATGGATTGAGAGACCAAAAAAAGGATTGAGGAAGCCAAGAATGGACTGAGGTAACCAAAAATGGATTCAGGGTCCAAAAAAAGCTTTCAGGAACGAAAAAATGGATTGAGGAACCCAAAGAAGTTCTGAGGAACCCAAAAATGGATTAAAGGACCAAAAAAATGGATTGAGGAACCCAAAAATGGATTGAGGAACCCAAAAATGGATTGAGGAACCCAAAAATAGATTGAGGGACACAAAAATAAATTGAGAAACCCGAAAATGGATTCAGGGTCCAAAAAAAAGATTCAGGAACCCAAAAATAGACTCAGGAATCCAAAAATGGGCTGAAGAACCAAAAAATGGATTGAGGGACCAAAAGAAGATTGAGAAACCCAAAAATGGATTAAGGGTCCAAAAATTGGATTGAGGAACCCAAAAATGAATTGAGCAACACAAAAATGTTCTGAGGAAACCAAAAATGGGCTGAGGGACCCAAAAGTGGTCTGAGGAACCCAAAAATGGATTGAGGAATCCAAAGATGCATTGAGGGACCAAAAAATAGATTGAGGGACCTGAAAACGGATTCAGGGACCAAAAAAAAGATTCAGTAATCCAAAAATAGATTCAGGAATCCAAAAATGGGCTGAAGAACCCAAAAATGGATTGAGGGACCAAGAGAAGATTGAGGAACCCAAAAATGGACTGAGGTAACCAAAAATGGATTGAGGGTCCAAAAATTGGATTCAGGAACCGAGAAATGAATTGAGCAACAGAAAAATGTCCTGAGGAAACCAAAAATGGCCTGAGAGACCCAAAAATGAGCTGAACGACCCAAAAGTGGGCTGAGGAACCCAAAAATGGATTGAGGAACCCAAAAATGGACTGAGGGACCCAAAAATGGGCTGAGGGAACGAAAACTGCATTGAGGAACGCCAAAATGGATTGAGGAATGCCAACATAGATTGAGGAACCCAAAAATGTTTTGAGGAACCCAAAAATATTCTGAGAAACACAAAAATGGGCTGAGGGAACAAAAAATGGATTGAGGAACCCAAAACCAGATTGATGAACCTAAAAATGGACTGAGGAAACCAAGAATGGATTGAGGAACCCAAAAAAGGATTGAGGGACCCAAAAATGGATTGAGGAACCCAAAAATGGGCTGAGAGACCAAAAAATGGATTGAGGAACCCAAAAATGGATTGAAGGAAAAAAAAATGGATTGAGGAACTCAAAAATGTATTGAGGAATCGAAGAATGGATTGAGGAAACCAAAAATAACCCGAGAGAACAAAAAATCAATTCAGGAACCCAAAAATGGACTGAGGGAATCAAAAATGGATTGAGGAACGCCAAAATAAATTGAGGAACCCAAAAATGTTCTGAGAAACACAATAATGGGCTGAGGGAACCAAAAATGGGCTGAGGGAACCAAAAATGGATTGAGGAACCCAAAACCAGATTGATGAACCTAAAAATGGAAAGAGGAACCCAAGAATGGATTGAGGAACCCAAAAAAGGATTGAGGAACCCAAAAATGGATTGAGAGACCCAATAAAGGAAAGAGGAACTAAAAAATGGACTCAGCTACCCAAAAATGGATTGAGGGTCCAAAAATTGGATTGAGGAACCAAAAAATGAATTGAGCAACACAAAAATGAGCTGAGGAAACCAAAAATGAGCGACCCCCAAAATGGTCTGAGGGAACCAAAAATGGATTGAGGAACTCAAAAATGGGCTGAGGGACACCAAAATTGACTGAGGAACCCCCAAAAAAATACAGGGACCCAAAAATGAGCTGAGGTATCAAGAAATGGATTGAGGGACAAAAAAAACGGATTAAGCAACCCAGAAATGGGTGGAGAAACCCAAAAATGGATTGAGAAACTCAAAAATTGACTGAGGAGTCAGAAAATGGATTGAGGAACCCCAAAATGGGTTGAGAATACCAAAAATGGGCTAAAGAAGCCAAAAATGGATTGAGGAACTCACAAATGGATTGAGGAATCAAAAAATGGATTGAGTAACTTAAAAATTGGATTGAGGAACCCAAAAATGTTCTGAGGAAACCAAACGTGGTCTGAGGAACCCAAAAATGGGCTGAGGGACCCAAAAATGGGCTGAGGGAACCAAAAATGGATTGAGGAAATCCAAAATAGATTGAGGAACCCAAAGATGTTCTGAGGAACCCAGAAATATTCTGAGAAACACAAAAATGGCCTGAGGGAACCAAAAATGGGCTGAAGGAACCAAAAATGGATTGAGGAACACAAAAATGGATTGAGGAAATCAGAAATGTATTGAAGGACGCAAAAATGATATGAGGAACACAAAAATTGAACTCAGGAACAAAAAAAAGAAAAGAGGAACCAAAAATGGATAGAGGAACCCAAAAATGGGCTGAGGAACCTAAAAAAAGGGATAGGGACCCAAAAATGGGTTGGGGACCAAAAAATGGATTGAGGGTCTAAAAAATGGATTGAGGAATCAAAAAATGGTTTGAGGAACTAAAAAATGGGCTGAGGAACCGAAAAAAAGGGCTGAGGACCTAAAAATGGATTGAGGGTCCAAAAAATGGGTTGCGGGTCCAAAAAATGGATTGAGGAACACAAAAATGGATTGAGGAACCCAAAAAAGGGTTGAGGAATGCAAAAATTGGGTCAGGTACCCAAAAATGGATTGAGGGTCCAGAAAAAGCATTCAGGAACGAAAAAATGGATTGAGGAACCCAAAAAAGTTCTGAGGAACCCAAAAATGGATTGAAGGACCAAAAAATGGATTTGAGAAACACAAAAATGGATTGAGGAACCCAAAAATGGATTGAGGAACCCAAAAACGGACTGAGGGACCCAAAAATGGGCTGAGGGAACCAAAACTGCATTGAGGAAAGCCAAAATGGATTGAGGAATGCCAAAATAGATTGAGGAACCCAAAAATGTTTTGAGGAACCCAAAAATATTCTGAGAAACACAAAAATGAGCTGAGGGAACCAAAAATGGATTGAGGAACCCAAAACCAGATTGATGAACCTAAAAATGGACTGAGGAACCCAAGAATGGATTGAGGAACCCAAAAATGGATTGGGAACCCAAAAAAAAGGATAGAGGGACCAAAACATAGATTCAGGAACCGAAAAATGGTCTGAGGAATGCCAAAATGTGCTGAAGGATCCCAAAATGGATTGAGGGACCCAAAAATGGATTGAGGAACCCAAAAATGGGCTGAGAGACCAAAAAATGGATTGAGGAACCCAAAAATGGATTGAAGGAAAAAAAAATGGATTGAGGAACTCAAAAATGTATAGAGGAATCGAAGAATGGATTGAGGAAACCAAAAATATCCTGAGAGACCAAAAAATTGATTCAGGAACCCAAAAATGGACTGAGGGAATCAAAAATGGATTGAGGAACGCCAAAATAAATTGAGGAACCCAAAAATGTTCTGAGAAACACAATAATGGGCTGAGGGAACCAAAAATGGGCTGAGGGAACCAAAAATGGATTGAGGAACCCAAAACCAGATTGATGAACCTAAAAATGGAAAGAGGAACCCAAGAATGGATTGAGGAACCCCAAAAAGGATTGAGGAACCCAAAAATGGATTGAGAGACCCAATAAAGGACTGAGGAACTAAAAAATGGACTGAGCTACCCAAAAATGGATTGAGGGTCCAAAAATTGGATTGAGGAACCAAAAAATGAATTGAGTAACACAAAAATGAGCTGAGGAAACCAAAAATGAGCGACCCCCAAAATGGTCTGAGGGAACCAAAAATGGATTGAGGAACTCAAAAATGGTCTGAGGGACACCAAAATTGACTGAGGAACCCCCCAAAAAATACAGGGACCCAAAAATGAGCTGAGGTATCAAGAAATGGATTGAGGGACAAAAAAACGGATTAAGCAACCCAGAAATGGGTGGAGAAACCCAAAAATGGATTGAGAAACTCAAAAATTGACTGAGGAATCAAAAAATGGATTGAGGAACCCCAAAATGGGTTGAGAATACCAAAAATGCTCTAAAGAAGCCAAAAATGGATTGAGGAACTCACAAATGGATTGAGGAATCAAAAAATGCATTGAGGAACTTAAAAATGGATTGAGGAACCCAAAAATGTTCTGAGGAAACCAAACGTGGTCTGAGGAACCCAAAAATGGGCTGAGGGACCCAAAAATGGGCTGAGGGAACCAAAAATGGATTGAGGAAATCCAAAATAGATTGAGGAACCGAAAGATCTTCTGAGGAACCCAGAAATATTCTGAGAAACACAAAAATGGGCTGAGGAACCCAAAAATGGGCTGAAGTCCCGAAAAATGGATTGAGGAAACCAGAAATGTATTGAAGGACCCAAAAATGGATTGAGGAACACAAAAATTGAACTCAGGAACGCAAAAATGAATTGAGGAACCAAAAATGGATAGAGGAACCCAAAAATGGACTGAGGGACCCAAAAATGGGCTGAGGAACCTTAAAAAAAGGGATAGGGACCCAAAAATGGGTTGGGGACCAAAAAATGGATTGAGGGTCTAAAAAATGGACTGAGGAATCAAAATATGGATTGAGGAAGTAAAAAATAAGCTGAGGAACCGAAAAAAAGGGCTGAGGACCTAAAAATGGATTGAGGGTCCAAAAAATGGGTTGAGGGACCTGAAAACGGATTCAGGGACCAAAAAAAAGATTCAGGAACCCAAAAATAGATTCAGGAATCCAAAAATGGGCTGAAGAACCCAAAAATGGATTGAGAGACCAAAAAAAGGATTGAGGAAGCCAAGAATGGACTGAGGTAACCAAAAATGGATTCAGGGTCCAAAAAAAGCTTTCAGGAACGAAAAAATGGATTGAGGAACCCAAAGAAGTTCTGAGGAACCCAAAAATGGATTAAAGGACCAAAAAAATGGATTGAGGAACCCAAAAATGGATTGAGGAACCCAAAAATGGATTGAGGAACCCAAAAATAGATTGAGGGACACAAAAATAAATTGAGAAACCCGAAAATGGATTCAGGGTCCAAAAAAAAGATTCAGGAACCCAAAAATAGACTCAGGAATCCAAAAATGGGCTGAAGAACCAAAAAATGGATTGAGGGACCAAAAGAAGATTGAGAAACCCAAAAATGGATTAAGGGTCCAAAAATTGGATTGAGGAACCCAAAAATGAATTGAGCAACACAAAAATGTTCTGAGGAAACCAAAAATGGGCTGAGGGACCCAAAAGTGGTCTGAGGAACCCAAAAATGGATTGAGGAATCCAAAGATGCATTGAGGGACCAAAAAATAGATTGAGGGACCTGAAAACGGATTCAGGGACCAAAAAAAAGATTCAGTAATCCAAAAATAGATTCAGGAATCCAAAAATGGGCTGAAGAACCCAAAAATGGATTGAGGGACCAAGAGAAGATTGAGGAACCCAAAAATGGACTGAGGTAACCAAAAATGGATTGAGGGTCCAAAAATTGGATTCAGGAACTGAGAAATGAATTGAGCAACAGAAAAATGTCCTGAGGAAACCAAAAATGGCCTGAGAGACCCAAAAATGAGCTGAACGACCCAAAAGTGGGCTGAGGAACCCAAAAATGGATTGAGGAACCCAAAAATGGACTGAGGGACCCAAAAATGGGCTGAGGGAACGAAAACTGCATTGAGGAACGCCAAAATGGATTGAGGAATGCAACATAGATTGAGGAACCCAAAAATGTTTTGAGGAACCCAAAAATATTCTGAGAAACACAAAAATGGGCTGAGGGAACAAAAAATGGATTGAGGAACCCAAAACCAGATTGATGAACCTAAAAATGGACTGAGGAAACCAAGAATGGATTGAGGAACCCAAAAAAGGATTGAGGGACCCAAAAATGGATTGAGGAACCCAAAAATGGGCTGAGAGACCAAAAAATGGATTGAGGAACCCAAAAATGGATTGAAGGAAAAAAAAATGGATTGAGGAACTCAAAAATGTATTGAGGAATCGAAGAATGGATTGAGGAAACCAAAAATAACCCGAGAGAACAAAAAATCAATTCAGGAACCCAAAAATGGACTGAGGGAATCAAAAATGGATTGAGGAACGCCAAAATAAATTGAGGAACCCAAAAATGTTCTGAGAAACACAATAATGGGCTGAGGGAACCAAAAATGGGCTGAGGGAACCAAAAATGGATTGAGGAACCCAAAACCAGATTGATGAACCTAAAAATGGAAAGAGGAACCCAAGAATGGATTGAGGAACCCAAAAAAGGATTGAGGAACCCAAAAATGGATTGAGAGACCCAATAAAGGAAAGAGGAACTAAAAAATGGACTCAGCTACCCAAAAATGGATTGAGGGTCCAAAAATTGGATTGAGGAACCAAAAAATGAATTGAGCAACACAAAAATGAGCTGAGGAAACCAAAAATGAGCGACCCCCAAAATGGTCTGAGGGAACCAAAAATGGATTGAGGAACTCAAAAATGGGCTGAGGGACACCAAAATTGACTGAGGAACCCCCAAAAAAATACAGGGACCCAAAAATGAGCTGAGGTATCAAGAAATGGATTGAGGGACAAAAAAAACGGATTAAGCAACCCAGAAATGGGTGGAGAAACCCAAAAATGGATTGAGAAACTCAAAAATTGACTGAGGAGTCAGAAAATGGATTGAGGAACCCCAAAATGGGTTGAGAATACCAAAAATGGGCTAAAGAAGCCAAAAATGGATTGAGGAACTCACAAATGGATTGAGGAATCAAAAAATGGATTGAGTAACTTAAAAATTGGATTGAGGAACCCAAAAATGTTCTGAGGAAACCAAACGTGGTCTGAGGAACCCAAAAATGGGCTGAGGGACCCAAAAATGGGCTGAGGGAACCAAAAATGGATTGAGGAAATCCAAAATAGATTGAGGAACCCAAAGATGTTCTGAGGAACCCAGAAATATTCTGAGAAACACAAAAATGGCCTGAGGGAACCAAAAATGGGCTGAAGGAACCAAAAATGGATTGAGGAACACAAAAATGGATTGAGGAAATCAGAAATGTATTGAAGGACGCAAAAATGATATGAGGAACACAAAAATTGAACTCAGGAACAAAAAAAAGAAAAGAGGAACCAAAAATGGATAGAGGAACCCAAAAATGGGCTGAGGAACCTAAAAAAAGGGATAGGGACCCAAAAATGGGTTGGGGACCAAAAAATGGATTGAGGGTCTAAAAAATGGATTGAGGAATCAAAAAATGGTTTGAGGAACTAAAAAATGGGCTGAGGAACCGAAGAAAAAAGGGCTGAGGACCTAAAAATGGATTGAGGGTCCAAAAAATGGGTTGCGGGTCCAAAAAATGGATTGAGGAACACAAAAATGGATTGAGGAACCCAAAAAAGGGTTGAGGAATGCAAAAATTGGGTCAGGTACCCAAAAATGGATTGAGGGTCCAGAAAAAGCATTCAGGAACGAAAAAATGGATTGAGGAACCCAAAAAAGTTCTGAGGAATCCAAAAATGGATTGAAGGACCAAAAAATGGATTTGAGAAACACAAAAATGGATTGAGGAACCCAAAAATGGATTGAGGAACCCAAAAACGGACTGAGGGACCCCAAAAATGGGCTGAGGGAACCAAAACTGCATTGAGGAAAGCCAAAATGGATTGAGGAATGCCAAAATAGATTGAGGAACCCAAAAATGTTTTGAGGAACCCAAAAATATTCTGAGAAACACAAAAATGAGCTGAGGGAACCAAAAATGGATTGAGGAACCCAAAACCAGATTGATGAACCTAAAAATGGACTGAGGAACCCAAGAATGGATTGAGGAACCCAAAAATGGATTGGGAACCCAAAAAAAAAGGATAGAGGGACCAAAACATAGATTCAGGAACCGAAAAATGGTCTGAGGAATGCCAAAATGTGCTGAAGGATCCCAAAATGGATTGAGGGACCCAAAAATGGATTGAGGAACCCAAAAAATGGGCTGAGAGACCAAAAAATGGATTGAGGAACCCAAAAATGGATTGAAGGAAAAAAAAATGGATTGAGGAACTCAAAAATGTATAGAGGAATCGAAGAATGGATTGAGGAAACCAAAAATATCCTGAGAGACCAAAAAATTGATTCAGGAACCCAAAAATGGACTGAGGGAATCAAAAATGGATTGAGGAACGCCAAAATAAATTGAGGAACCCAAAAATGTTCTGAGAAACACAATAATGGGCTGAGGGAACCAAAAATGGGCTGAGGGAACCAAAAATGGATTGAGGAACCCAAAACCAGATTGATGAACCTAAAAATGGAAAGAGGAACCCAAGAATGGATTGAGGAACC
>JAUMJL010001810.1:0-14264 GCA_033558185.1 Dromococcyx pavoninus
CCTGTCCCTCCGTCCCCCTGTCCCTCCGTCCCTCTGTCCCTGTCCCCCTGTTCCTATGTCCCCACGTCCCTCTGTCCCTTGTCCCCCTGTCCCTCTGTCCCCCTGTCCCCCTTCCCCTGTCCCCCGTCCCCTCTGTCCCCCCGTACCCCTGTCCCTCTGTCCCTCTCTCTGCTCTGTCCCCTCTGTCCCTCTGTCCCCTGTCCCCCTGTCCCCCCGTCCCCTTGTCCCTCTGTCCCCTCTCCCCTTTGTCCCCCTGTCCCCTCGTCCCTCTGTCCCTCTGTCCCTCTGTCCCCTCTCCCCCCGTCCCCCAACCCTCTGTCCCTCTGTCCCCTGTCCCCCTGTCCCTCTGTCCCCTCTCCCCTCTGTGTCCCCGTCCCTCTGTCCCTTGTTCCCCCGTCCCTCTGACTCTCTGTCCCCTCTCCCTCTGTCCCTCTGTCCCCTGTCCCTGTCCCCCATCCCTCTGTCCCTGTCCCTCTGTCCCCTGTCCCCCTGTCCCTCTGTGTCCCTGTCCCCCTGTTCCTATGTCCCCACGTCCCTCTGTCCCCCATCCCCCTGTCCCCCTGTCTCTCTGTCCCTCTGTCCTCTGTCCCTGTCCCCCATCCCTCTGTCTCCTCTGTCCCCCTGTCCCTCTGTCCCCTTGTCCCCCCGTCCCTCTGACTCTCTGTCCCCTCTCCCTCTGTCCCTCTGTCCCTGTCCCTCTGTCCCCTGTCCCCCTGTCCCTCTGTCCCCCTGTCCCTGTCCCCCTGTTCCTATGTCCCCACGTCCCTCTGTCCCCTGTCCCCCTGTCCCTCTGTCCCCTCTCCCCTCTGTGTCCCCGTCCCTCTGTCCCTCTGTCCCCCGTCCCTCTGTCCCCCTGTCCCCCTTCCCCTGTCCCCCTGTCCCCTCTGTCCCCCCGTACCCCTGTCCCTCTGTCCCTCTCTCTGCTCTGTCCCCTCTGTCCCTCTGTCCCCCGTCCCCCTGTCCCCTTGTCCCTCTGTCCCCTCTCCCCTTTGTCCCCCTGTCCCACCGTCCCTCTGTCCCCTCGTCCCTCTGTCCCTCTGTCCCTCTGTCCCTCTGTCCCCTCTCCCCCCGTCCCCCAGCCCTCTGTCCCTCTGTCCCCTGTTCCTCTGTCCCTCTGTCCCCTCTCCCCTCTGTGTCCCGTCCCTCTGTCCCCCCGCCCCTCTGTCCCCCCGTACCCCTGTCCCTCTGTCCCCTCTCCCCTTTGTCCCTCTGTCCCTCTGCCCCCTTCCCCTGTCCCTCTGTCCCCTCTCCCCCCTGTCCCCTCTGTCCCCCCATCCCTCTGTCCCCCCTCTCCCTCTGCCCCCCTTCCCTTGTCCCTCTGTCCCCTCTCCCCTCTGTCCCTCTGTCTGCTCTGTCCCTCTGTCCCCTCTCCCCCTGTCCCTCTGTCCCTCTGTCCCTGTTCCCTCTCCCCTCTGTCCCTCTGTCCCTGTCCCCATCCCCCTGTCCCTCTGTCCCCTCTCCCCTCTGTGTCCCCATCCCTCTGTCCCTCTGTCCCCCTGTCCATCTGTCCCCTCCGTCCCCCTGTCCCCCCCATCCCCAACCACCTCCACAGTGCCCGTGCCCATCCCCGTGGCGCCCAGTTGTCCCCACCCATCCCAGTTGTCCCCACCCATCCCAGTTGTCCCCACCCCACCCCGAGATGCTCCAACCCACCCCCCCCTCCTCCCCCCCTCTCCCACCCCCCCCCCCATTGCGTCACCTCCAGCTCCAAACCTGCTGACACAGCAAAACTCTTGCCCAACCGCCGACCCCGAAAGGAGAACCGAGGTCTTGCCCAAGGCTTCAAGAAGGTTCCACGTTTATTGGGTGGGGGACACACACACACAGGGCCAGGGCCCCATCCGTGGGGCAGGGGTTGAGGGTGGGGGGGGTGGGGGGGGGTCATCTGCACCTTGGACCTTGGGGGGTGGAGATGTGGGGCTGGGGGTGGAGATGTGGGGCTGGGGGCAGTTCTTGGGGCTCAGGGGGTGGAGATGTGGGGCTGGGGGTGTTCCTGGGGCTGAGGGGGTGGAGATGTGGGGCTGAGGGCAGATCTTGGGGCTCAGGGAGTGGAGATGTGGGTCTGGGAGGGGTTCCTGGGGCTGAGGGGGTGGAGATGTGGGGCTGGGGATGGAGATGTGGGGCTGGGAGGGGTTCCTGGGGCTCAGGGGGTGGAGATGTGGGCCTGGGGGCAGTTCTTGGGGCTCAGGGGGTGGAGATGTGGGATCAGGACTTGGAGATGTGGGGCTGGGGGTGTTCCTGGGGCTGAGGGGGTGGAGATGTGGGGCTGGGGGTGGAGATGTGGGTCTGGGGGTGGTTCTTGGGGCTGAGGGGGTGGAGATGTGGGGCTGGGGGTGGAGATGTGGGTCTGGGGGTGTTCTTGGGGCTGAGGGGGTGGAGATGTGGGTCTGGGGGCGGTTCCTGGGGCTCAGGGGGTGGAGATGTGGGTCTGGGGGGCGGTTCCTGGGGCTCAGGGGGTGAAGAAGTGGGTCTGGGGGTGGAGATGTGGGGCCGGGAGGGGCTCTTGGGGCAACCAAGAGCAGGAAGAGTTGGGAAGAAGGTCCCGGCTCGGGGTCGGAGGAGCAGCACAAGGTGTGGTGGGACCCACGGAGAAGGTCCCGGTCCCGGCCCCACCGGAGGTCCCCAGGGTGGTTCCTCCCCCCCAAGCGACCCCTGCAAAGTGGGGTGGGGGGTGTTGGTGGGGGTCAGAGGCACCTCCAGCTCTCCACGAAGCCTCAGACGGTGGTGCTGACGCTCTGCTCGTCCCCGGTGGCCTTGGTCCTCGCCCTGCTGTCCCCGAAGCTGCCGGTGGGGTCGTCGTTCAAGACCCCCTTGAGGACGGTCCTCCAAGACCTCCAGAACTTCTCTTTGAAGTCTTGACCGACGACGACGTAGATGATGGGGTTGACGCAACTGTTGACGTAGGCGACGCCGGCCACCACGGGGTCGGCTTCGGAAGCCCCTTTGAACAAGGAGCTCCCGCGGTGGGTGGAGGCCAAGATCAAGCCGACCACGTGGTAGGGCAACCAACAGGCGAAGAAGCTGACGATGACCACCAAGATGACTTTGGTGGCCTTGCGGGAGCGGGTGAAGCCCTTGGTGCGGACTCGAGCCAGGAGGAGGCCGTAACAAACGGTGATGACCACGAAAGGTCCCAAGAAGCCGCAGAGGAAGCGAACGGCGGCCGTGACGACCTCGGTGAGGCGTTGGTGGCTCCCGACGGCCGCGTAGTCCAAGACGCACGTGGTCTTCTCGGAGAAGACGTCGGAACGAGTCGTTCGGAAGACGAAGGAGGGAAGGGTGAGGAGCCCGGCCAAGAACCAAGCGGTGGCACAAACCCCCCGGACCAAGGGCAAGGAACGGTGGTTTTGACACCAAACCGGTCGCGTCACCAAGACGCAACGGTCGACGCTGATGGCCGTCAGGAGGAGGACGCTGGCGAACATGTTGAGGATGGTGAGGGAGGGCAGGAGCTTGCAAGCGAAGAGGCCCAAGGGCCAATGGTGGTCCCAGGCCAACGGCAAAGCCAAGAAGGGCAAGGCCAAGCAGCAGAGGAGGTCGGCGACGGAGAGGTTGAGGAACCAGACGCCGTTGAGCGTGCGGCGGAGCTCGAAGGAGGTCACCCAGATGACGGCGCCGTTGCCCAAGAGGCCGAGGAGGAAGATGAGGGCGTAGAGGGCCAGGATGAAGCGGTGGCCCTGAGGGACCTCGAAGGCGTCGAGGTCGTACACGGAGTAGTCGCCCCAGTCGGAGTCGTTGAAGGTGTAGTTGGCCACGGGGAGGTCCATCCTCCGGGAGCTGCCAAAGGAGGAAGGAGGGTCGGGGTTAGAGCCATGGATGGGCTTGGGAAGGACCTCAGGGATCATGGAATGGGTTGGGAGGGACCTGAAGGATCAGGGAACCGTGGAATGGGTTGGGTTGGAAGGGACCTCAAAGGTTGGAGAATCATGGAATGGTTGGGTTGGAAGGGACCTCAAAGATTGGAGAATCATGGAATGGGTTGGGTTGGAAGGGACCTCAAAGACTGGAGATTCTTGAAATGGGTTGGGTTGGAAGGGACCTCAAAGGTTGGAGAATCATGGAATGGGTTGGAAGGGACCTCAAAGATTGGAAATTCTTGAAATGGGTTGGGTTGGAATAGAACCATGGAATGGGTTGGGTTGGAAGAGAATCTTGGAATGGGTTGGAAGGGACCTCAAAGGTTGGAGAACCATGGAATGGGTTGGGTTGGAAGGGACCTCAAAGGTTGGAGAATCTTGGAATGGTTGGGTTGGAAGGGACCTCAAAGGTTGGAGAACCATGGAATAGGTTGGGTTGGAAGAGACCTCAAAGGTTGGAGAACCATGGAATAGGTTGGGTTGGAAGAGACCTCAAAGATTGGAGAACCATGGAATGGGTTGGAAGAGACCTCAAAGATCAGAGAACCATGGAATGGTTGGGTTGGAAGGGACCTCAAAGGTTGGAGAACCATGGAATGGGTTGGGTTGGAAGGGACTTCAAAGATTGGAGATTCTTGAAATGGGTTGGGTTGGAAGGGACCTCAAAGATTGGAGAACCATGGAATGGGTTGGAAAGGACTTCAAAGATTGGAGATTCTTGGAATGGGTTGGGTTGGAAGGGACCTCAAAGGTTGGAGAACCATGGAATAGGTTGAGTTGGAAGAGACCTCAAAGATTGGAGAACCATGGAATGGTTGGGTTGGAAGAGACCTCAAAGATTGGAGAACCATGGAATGGGTTGGAAGGGACCTCAAAGATCAGAGAACCATGGAATGGTTGGGTTGGAAGGGACCTCAAAGGTTGGAGAACCATGGAATGGGTTGGGTTGGAAGGGACTTCAAAGATTGGAGATTCTTGAAATGGGTTGGGTTGGAAGAGACCTCAAAGGTTGGAGAATCTTGGAATGGGTTGGATTGGAAGGGACCTCAAAGACTGGAGAATCTTGGAATGGGTTGGTTGGAAGAGACCTCAAAGATTGGAGATTCTTGGAATGGTTGGGTTGGAAGGGACCTCAAAGATTGGAGATTCTTGGAATGGGTTGGTTTGGAAGGGACCTCAAAGGTTGGAGAATCATGGAATGGGTTGGGTTGGAAGGGACTTCAAAGATTGGAGATTCTTGAAATGGGTTGGGTTGGAATAGAACCATGGAATGGGTTGGGTTGGAAGAGAATCTTGGAATGGGTTGGAAGGGACCTCAAAGGTTGGAGAACCATGGAATGGGTTGGGTTGGAAGAGACCTGAAAGGTTGGAGAATCTTGGAATGGTTGGGTTGGAAGGGACCTCAAAGGTTGGAGAACCATGGAATAGGTTGGGTTGGAAGAGACCTCAAAGATTGGAGAACCATGGAATGGGTTGGAAGGGACCTCAAAGATCAGAGAACCATGGAATGGTTGGGTTGGAAGGGACCTCAAAAGTTGGAGAACCATGGAATGGGTTGGGTTGGAAGGGACCTCAAAGGTTGGAGAATCTTGGAATGGGTTGGGTTGGAAGGGACCTCAAAGGTTGGAGATTCTTGGAATGGGTTGGGTTGGAAGAGACCTCAAAGACTGGAGGATCTTGGAATCCCTGGCCCAGGTTGCCCAGAGAAGCCATGGCTTTCCCGTCCCTGGAGGTGTCCAAGGCCAAGTTGGATGGGGCTTGGAGCCCCCTGATCCAGTGGGAAGGGTCCCTGCCCATGGAACTGGATGGGCTTGGAGGTCCCTTCCGACCCAACACATTCTGTGATCTTGAGATCCCTTCCAACCCAACACATCCCATGATTCCATGATCTTGAGGTCCCTTCCAACCCAACCCAACCCATTTCACGATCTTGAGGTCCCTTCCAACCCAACCCAACCCACGATTTCACGATCTTGAGGTCCCTTCCAACCCAACCCATCCCATGACTCCACGATCTTGAGGTCCCTTCCAACCCAACCCATCCCACAATTCCATGATTTTGAGGTCCCTTCCAACCCAACCTAACCCACAATCTTGAGGTCCCTTCCAACCCAACCCATTCCACGATCTTGAGGTCCTTTCCAACCCAACCTAACCCACAATCTTGAGGTCCCTTCCAACCCAACCCATTCCACGATCTTGAGGTCCTTTCCAACCCAACCTAACCCACAATCTTGAGGTCCCTTCCAACCCAACCCATTCCAGGATCTTGAGGTCCCTTCCAACCCAACCCATCCCATGATTCCATGATCTTGAGGTCCCTTCCAACCCAACCCAACCCACGATTCCACGATCTTGAGGTCCCTTCCAACCCAACCCATCCCACAATTCCATGATTTTGAGGTCCCTTCCAACCCAACCCATTCCACGATCTTGAGGTCCCTTCCAACCCAACCCATTCCACAATTCCATGATTTTGAGGTCCCTTCCAACCCAACCCATTCCACGATCTTGAGGTCCCTTCCAACCCAACCCATCCCACAATTCCATGATTTTGAGGTCCCTTCCAACCCAACCCATTCCACAATCTTGAGGTCCCTTCCAACCCAACCCATTCCAGGATCTTGAGGTCCCTTCCAACCCAACCCATCCCATGACTCCACGATCTTGAGGTCCCTTCCAACCCAACCCACCCCATGACTCCATGATCTTGAGGTCCCTTCCAACCCACCCCACCCCATGATCTTGAGGTCCCTTCCAACCCAACCCATCCCATGACTCCACGATCTTGAGGTCCCTTCCAACCCAACCCATCCCATGACTCCACGATCTTGAGGTCCCTTCCAACCCATCCCATGACTCCACGATCTTGAGGTCCCTTCCAACCCATCCCATGACTCCACGATCTTGAGATCCCTTCCAACCCAACCCAACCCACGATCTTGAGGTCCCTTCCAACCCAACCCAACCCACGATCTTGAGGTCCCTTCCAACCCAACCCATTCCAAGTCTCCACAATTCTCCCTCCATCCCTCACGGAACAGACCCGGTGCCTCCAGGAAAAGCCTGCTGAGATGTTCCTCACCCCAACCCTGACCCCGACCCCGCAGGAAGTCGCCGTTTGGCCACTTCCTGGCCACGTTGAGCAAGAAGTTGGATGAGGAAACACCAAGGGAGCTGCAGCTCCGATGGCTTCTCCGGCTTCTCCGACATCTGGTTGGGAGCCACGGAGGGGGCTGAAGGTTCTGCTCTCAAATCCCATGGGAAGAGAACTTCCCAGTGGCCAAACCATCTCCGGCACCGAGAGCGAAGGTGGGAAAACCCTTATGGAGAAGGAAACCCAACCTTGGGAAGGTCTGGGATGGCTCCGAGGGCCGGATGAGGGGAGAACGGGATAAAGGATGGGATTGGGCGGAAGCGACGCCGAAGAAGAGCCGCGATCCCGCGGGGAAAATCCCATCCCGAGGGGATTGGGATCACCCAAAGCTTGGCTGGGAGATCCCGTGGGAATTCCAAGAGGGAAGAGGGTGAGAGCCACTCACCTGGGTCCTCGGTGGCCGCGGTCGCCGGAGCCGAACGGCGCCGCCGGGGTTTTTATGGGGGGAAAAGAGGAAGTGAAGCCGGAAAAAGGGGTGGAGGGGGGGGGAAGGAGAAGGAGAAGGACCCGGGAACGTCGCCAGTTGGGAAATCCCGGGTGGAAAAGCCCTTTTGGGAAGCCAAGGGAGCTGGAAAAAGGTGGGATCGGCCTCAAAGGTGGATTCTTGGGAGCTGGAGGGGGATTTGCTCCGGATCCAGGGGGAGGGGGGAAGCGTGGAGGGTCCTGGAGTATCCCAGGAATGCCGAGGGGGCTCATGGGGATCCCCCCCTTCCCACATTCCCAGCCTGTGGAGTCTGGGAATTCTGCTGCTCCTCTTAGAGGGGAGGGAGGGGGGGAGAAAGGAGGGGGTGGGGCCAAAAGGAGGGGGGCAAAAGGGGGGAGGGGTTAAGGAGGGTTTGAGAGAGAAGGGGTTGGAGGGGGGGAGGGGCAAAAGGGGGGAGGGGTTAAAAGGGGGGAGGGGCAAAAAGGGGGAGGGGCAAAAGGGGGGAGGGGCAAAAGGGGGGGGAGGGGCAAAAGGGGGGGAGGGGCAAAAGGGGGCGGGGCAAAAAGGGGGAGGGGCAAAAAGGGGGGAGGGGCAAAAAGGGGGGAGGGGCAAAAAGGGGGGGAGGGGCAAAAAAGGGGGGGAGGGGCAAAAAAGGGGGGGAGGAAAGACCAGGCCCAAAGCTGCTTTGGATCTTTATTTTCCACGGATCCGATGGGATTTGGAAGCCCGGAATTCCAAATTGGGGCAGGGGGCAGGGAGATGGAGCCCCCGACGACCTCCGACCTCTCGCCTTCCAAGGATCCCAACTTTCCCATTGGACACAGAGGGAATTCCAGGTCCACCCTGAGGGCAGAATTCCCAAGGGATGGGAGCCGGGGGGGTATTCCCAAGGAGATTCCAGGCCCCTCACCCAGGGCAGAATTTCCAAGGAGGGGGGTTGGTGTTGGAATTCCCAAGGGGATTCCAGAACCCCCTCACCACCAAGGGCAGAATTCCCAGATTCCCCCCCAACTCCGCGATATTCCAGGCTCATTCCCGGCTCACGGTCTCTCCGGAGCTGGGATCACGGTGGGAATGCCCCGGGATCCGATCCGGAATGTCGGAGCGCGGAGCCAACCTGTGGGAAGGAGAGAAAGAAAGGGAGGCAGCGTCAAAGCCGTCGCTGACTCCGGAGAAGTTTGGGAATGCCAGGAATTCTGGGAATTCCAGGAATCCAATCCCTTCCAGCCCCAGACGTGGGGCCTCATCCTGCCCCAAGGAGCCGGGATGCGGCACTTGGCTTCCGGCCCCTTCCCAAATTCCGAGCGTTATTCCCGGCTCGGCGAGTGGAATTCCCGGGAAAAGCCAAATCCCTCGGATTGGGTGGGATGGGTTTAATCCAGGACGGACGGACAGACGGACAGAGAGCGCAGCCAAAGCTCTGGCACCACCCCCCACACACACCCCCCGGAATTCCCAACGCAGAAGCACGAAAGCGCAGCGATTCTGGAATGTTCTGGAAGTAGAGTCAGTCCGGGAGCGGGAAGCATCGGAATCGGGAAGCGGAAAGGACGGACAGACAGCCAAGAGCCTGGAATGGGCCTCATTCCCAGCGTAGCGAGAAGGCTCCGCCTCCCAGAATTCCAAAGGTGGTTAATCCCGGATGGACGGCGCAGCCTCCACCCAAGCCCAGTCTCCAGGACCCGGAATTCCGAAGGCGGTCGGGATTGGGGTTAATCCAGGACGGACAGACGGACACCGCAGCCTCCAAGCGCAGCCAAGGCTCCGGCATTCCCCCCCCCCCCCCCATCCCCACCCCGGAATTCCCACCGCGGAAGCACAAAAGCGCGACAACTCCGGAATGTTCTGGAAGTCGAGTCAATCCGGGAGCGGGAAGCGGAAGAGGCCGGATGGCCGGACGGACAGACAGCCAAGAGGTGGGAATGAGGCGCATTCCAGGCTCAGCGAGCGGCCGGCGAAGGGGAATCCTTACGGAAACGCACCCGTTGGAAATCCGTGATCTCCACCGCGCCGGGAGCGGGCGCATCCCTCGGGAACGCCGCGGCTCCTGGGGGGAGGAGAAGGCAGATAAAGCCCGGTCGGGAACGCTCCGGCCTCGCAGCATCCCGGTTTTCCACAACCCCCTTTTCTCCACAGTCACCTTGCATCCCGGTTTCCGCCGGCATTCCCGGCGCTTCCGGCATTCCCAGCGGCTCCGCATCCGCCCTCGCTCCTTCCCGGGGCAGAGCCTCCGCAGGGCTCAGCCCTGGGGGTGGGAAGAGAATCCCGTGGTCAAATTCCGTTTGGATCTTTCCCTTCTTCCCGCTTTTTCCACCTCCACATCCCAAATCCCAAGGTTTTTGAGGGCCTAATTTGGGAAACCAACTCCCCCCGCCCTTTCTGTTTTACCTGGAATCTCGCCGGAAGCCCTTCCCGACTTGGGAATAACGGGACCTGGAATGGGATTGTCCCCTGGGCTGCTGCGGGGAGAGGTCAGCTCCACCTCCTCGCCCCAATCCCTGACTGGCCGGCGGAATTCCAAGTGGGAAAAGGGGCTGCTCGGGGGGGAATCCCCCCCCTGGGTTGGGGCCTGGGAACCGCGCGGAGCGGGAGCCGCATCCCACACGGAGCCGTTGGGATGTCGGGATATGGGGGACGCACTGCGAGGTGCTTCCTCCTCCTCCTCCTCCTCCTCCTCTTCCTGGCTCGACATTCCCGAGCTTCCATCCTCATCCTCATCCTCGCTGACGTCTTCCCACTGATCCTCGTCCTCGTCGGGATTCGGGGAAGCCGGGGGATCCCGGAGGGATCTGCTCGGTGCCTCCTCCGCCTGCCGGGATGGGAAGAGCAGGATCAGAGGGGAGAGGATGGGAATGGGGTTGGGAGGAGGGGGGGGAAGAGCACGGTGGAATTCCAGCAGATCCCACCAGGAATGTCACCTTCCGGCTGTCGGATTCCTCCGGCGGCACCGGTGGCTCTTTCTCTTCCCACCGGTTGTCGTGCATGCTGGAAGGGAAGGGGAGATTCCCAACGGCTCCCAAGGGAAGGGGAGATTCCCAACCCTTTGGAAAAGAGTATTCCCAACGGCTCCCAGGGGAAGAGAAGATTCCCAATCCTTTGGAAAAGAATATTCCTAATGGCTTCCAAGGGAAGGGAAGGGGAGATTGGGAAGGGAAGGGGAAGAGATTCCCAACGTCTCCCATGGGAAAAGGGAAGGGGGGGAGATTCCCAACGGCTCCCAAGGGAAGGGGAAGGGGAGATTCCCAACGGCTCCCAAGGGAAGGGGAAGGGGAGATTCCCAACGGCTCCCAAGGGGAGGGGAAGGGGAGATTCCCAACGGCTCCCAAGGGGAGATTCCCAACGGCTCCCAAGGGGAAATTCCCAATGGCTCCCAAGGGGAGATTCCCAACGGCTCCCAAGGGGAGATTCCCAACGGCCCAGAGAGCAAAAGCCATGGCAAAGGGGGCGGCATTCCCACCCAATCCAGCTCCACCTGTAGCCCTTGATCCCGGCTCCCTGCCGGCGTTCCCGGCCCTTTTTCCTCCGCGGAGCCAGGAATTCTCCGAAGGTGGGAAGTTTGGGAAGAGGCCGCCCGGGTTCCTCCCCTCCGCTCGCTTCCAAGCCGGGAGCCGTCGGGAACCTTCAAAAATGGGAATGGGCGACACCGGGAACGCCGGGAAGGCCAAGATATCCTCCTCCCCCCATCCCAATTCCCATCTTTCCCTACATGCTCTCCGATTTTTCCGCATCCCATTCCCGACGCCACTGCCCCGTGGGCTTCCGGTGCCGGGCCAAGCGTTCCCGGTCGATCTGATCCCGTTCCTTTTTCCAACGGACGTATTCCGCTCGCTCCCGGCCCGTCATGGAGAGGGTCATGTCCAGGGGGGAAGAGGATTTCGGGCCGGAATGCCGTCCCTGGAGGTGGGGGGGGGGAACAAAAAACAACCGGGATCGAAGGCAACCCAGTGAATTCCGACCTCCCAACTCCCATCCCGGGATTCCCTCCAGGAAGAGGATGGAATCTTCCAGTTGGAAAAGACCTCGGAGATCATTGGGGAGGTCCAACCTTCATCCCCCAAACCGTGTCCTTCAAAAACTCATCCATCCCATTTTTTAAAGCCTTCCAGGGATTGGAACTCAACTTACCCCCCCCCCTCCCTCCTAGGGAAGTTCCAGGGCCTGGGAATTCTCTCTGTGATGAAATTCATCCCAATATCCAGTCTGAACCCCCCCCGGAGCAACTTCTGGGCATTTCCCTTGTCCCATTCCCTGTTCCCATCACCCGTTCCCTGCTCCCATCCCCCGATCCCATTCCCTGCTCCCATCCCCCGATCCCATTCCCTGATCCCATCCCCCGATCCCATTCCCTGCTCCCATCCCCCGATCCCATTCCCTCCTCCCATCCCCCGATCCCATTCCCTCCTCCCATCCCCCGATCCCATTCCCTCCTCCCATCCCCCGATCCCATTCCCCCCTCCCATCCCCTGGTCCCATCACCCAATCCCATTTCCTGATCCCATTCCCAGCTCCCATCACCCCTCCATCACCCAATCCCATTCTCTGCTCCCATCTCCCAGTCCCATCCTCCGCTTCCATCCCCTCCTCCATCACCCAATCCCATTCCCTGCTCCCATCACAGGTCCCATCACTCAATCCCATCCCAGGTCCCATTCCCAGCTCCCATCACTCCTCCATCACCCAATCCCATCCCCTGATCCCATCCCAGGTCCCATTCCCAGCTCCCATCACCTCCTCCCATTCCCTGCTCCCATCCCCCATCCCTTGGCCGCTCCCCATGGACCTGGTTCTCCAGCCCCTTCCCAGCTCTCCATGCCCAGATCCCTCTGGAGATCCCTCCACCCCCCCCAGATCCATGCCCAGATCCCTCTGGAGATCCCTCCACCCCCCCAGATCCCTGCCCAGATCCCTCTGGAGATCCCTCCACCCCACGGATCCATGCTCAGATCCCTCTGTAGATCCCTCCACCCCCCGGATCCATGCCCAGATCCCTCTGTAGATCCCTCCACCCCACGGATCCATGCCCAGATCCCTCTGGAGATCCCTCCACCCAGCCCGGATCCATGCCCAGATCCCTCTGGAGATCCCTCCACCCCCCCCAGATCCATGCCCAGATCCCTCTGGAGATCCCTCCACCCCACGGATCCGTGCCCAGATCCCTCTGGAGATCCCTCCACCCCCCGGATCCGTGCCCAGATCCCTCTGGAGATCCCTCCACCCCACGGATCCGTGCCCAGATCCCTCTGGAGATCCCTCCACCCCACGGATCCATGCCCAGATCCCTCTGGAGATCCCTCCACCCCCCCAGATCCATGCCCAGATCCCTCTGGAGATCCCTCCACCCCACGGATCCATGCCCAGATCCCTCTGGAGATCCCTCCACCCCCCCAGATCCCTGCCCAGATCCCTCTGGAGATCCCTCCACCCCACGGATCCATGCCCAGATCCCTCTGTAGAACCCTCCACCCCCCGGATCCATGCCCAGATCCCTCTGTAGATCCCTCCACCCCCCGGATCCATGCCCAGATCCCTCTGGAGATCCCTCCACCCCATGGATCCATGCCCAGATCCCTCTGGAGATCCCTCCACCCCATGGATCCATGCCCAGATCCCTCTGGAGATCCCTCCACCCCTCAGATCCATGCCCAGATCCCTCTGGAGATCCCTCCACCCCACGGATCCATGCCCAGATCCCTCTGGAGATCCCTCCACCCCATGGATCCGTGCCCAGATCCCTCTGGAGATCCCTCCACCCCATGGATCCGTGCCCAGATCCCTCTGTAGATCCCTCCACCCTCCGGATCCATGCCCAGATCCCTCTGTAGATCCTTCCACCCCCCGGATCCATGCCCAGATCCCTCTGCAGACCCTTCCTCCAAGCAGATCCCCACCTCCACCCAGCTCGGTGCCCTCCCCGGAGCAGCTCCGGGTGCCCTTGATCCCTTCTCCCGGATCATCCATAAGGATATCCATGAGGTCTTGGCCCCGGGGTCACCACCCGGGACCGGTTTTCCAACTGGATCTCCCTCCACCCCCCCTCCCCACCCTCTGGATCCTCGATCCAGGGAGGTTTTCACCCAGCAGAATTCCCAGGCCAAGGGCACCGGTTCCTCAAGGAGAGATCCCGGTGCGAAACGGCGCCCGAGCCTTTCCCAAATCCCAGATCCACCCCATCCGGGGCCTTTCCCTCATCCAGGAACGGGATCACCTCCTCATGGAATGAGGAGATCGGGTCTGCCAGGACCTGCCCTTCCCCAACCTAAGGCTCCGATCCCCCCGTTATCCCGGCTCCTGCCGTCGGGAATCCCTCAAGGTCATCTCCAAACCCCTTTTCCCAGTTATTCCTGGGGCCTCCCTCGGAATTCCCAAGCATTCCTCTTGCCCTAAATCCAAACCCACCGGGCTCTTTCCTCCTCCCTTCCAGCTCTTTTCCCGTTCCATTCCCGCTTTCACCCTCTCGAAGTCGGTTCCGCCCCAATTCCGAACGTGGCGCCGGCTCCCGCCCTTCCGGTCGGAATCTTGGGATGGGCCGCTCCGCCGGGGGTCATCCAGGAAATTCCTCACCGGATTCTTCTCCTGGAGCCCATCCTAAGGGGAGAAAAACCAGGAATGGTGTCGCTTCCAAGGGATGGGATCCCCCCCCCAGCCCGATCCCGGTCCCTTTTCCCTCCGGACCCGCTGGTTCCGCTCGTATTCCGCGATCTTTTCCATCTCCTCGTTCATCTTCTCGATGTTCTGGCGCCGCCGCTCTTCCCATTCCTGGGAAAAGGAGGGAGGAGGTTTTCCCCCCCCAAGGAAAAACAAAAAGAACACTGGGAAGCAGCCGCCT